>JAHZNB010005631.1:0-10789 GCA_027744295.1 Callyntrura guangdongensis
TTGCAGACATCACATGCCTGTAAACATGAAAAAGGGGGAAAAGTAAATAGAGAAATTTTAAGGGGAGAACACGTGATAACCACGAAAAACGATAGAGTTTTCCACGTTTAATGACCTTTTGCTCGAAAGGTAAAGCTAAAAGATTTATTGTGCGTTTAGATAACCGCTGTGTATACCTACCTATGCTAGTTTTTTCCCTCTGATTTTCTCTAAAATTGATAGATGTGTTCAAATCACAGCATTTTTTCTGGCTGTAAAACCATACCAGCATTCTGACATACTGTACTGCGAGCAGGCAAAGGAACAATCCGAAATTGCGTGAGCTATTGCGTAAACGCACCAGGTCTCATTTTCCGCTGACAAGGGAAATAAATCAATTTGTTGATTGTTGTACAAAAACCCCCATTCACACTGTTCTGTGTGAGCCCGTGCCAAAAGCACCCACTGCCAAGAAAATGGAAATGAATATTCATGTTATGTGTTCATGCGAAAATGTAATCTTGAAAAGTGTAGAAATATGAAAAATGTAAATAACTACCCGAAACGTTGATAAATTGAATGATAAATGGAGATTGAGATTACCAACCGGTTGTGAGGGTGGTATGGTGGTGGTGTATAATGCGGGGTCTGTGTTTGACTGTCGGGGTCATGGATATGTCCCCCGTATTGCTTACGCTGTGAGTGAGTTACGCACTTTCCATTAAACCCGTCTACCTTACCTCGACGCAAAAGTCAAACCACAAGTTTCGCGTTATGTTTTATGGCATGTTTTTCTTTAACGAGGGAAAAGGAAAAGGTAAGCATTTTATTGTCTGAATTGCCATTACACGAGATTTATAAGGTTCTCTGTGAGTTTACAGCTTAAAAGGGATATATTTTGGTGTGGGTTTACATGGACGCGCGCGGAATGTCGCTCAGAGGAAAATAGTTTATGGGCAGGTCGTGTTAAAAAGGGAGGAAGATGAAAAGGATTTTTAATGTTATTGTGTATCTACGTCGTTTGATAAGTGTGACGGGAGGGGCGGATAAAGTTTTAAAGTGGTTACGCGATACCAATTGTTAGGATGATGGCTAAACTTTTTTTGGGCGGGAGATTGATTGTGCTTTAGTCAATACGGAATTAAATAGGGATTATGTAAAATATGAGACAATATTAAATTGTGCTGTGCTATTAACTTTAATCCACACTCAAGGTCAATGTTGCGTCACCATATTTTTTCCAGGTAAAGCCAAACAAATGGCCAGGTTTTGCTGTAAAAAACTGGTGAATTGGACACTAATGTGAGCAAAGTGGGAACGTGAGTTGCTGACAAAGGCCTCCCAATAAATTGGTGGATTATATTGCTATAGCCTAGAGATACACAGGAAAGCAGGGAAAATAAAATTTATAGTTTTTTTGTCATGAACAGCAATTCTTTGTCCTTGTTCCACCTTGATGATCATGATCACTAGCACATCTGCGATGTAAAACAAAATACTGGGAAAGTCAGCGGATTTCTGTTGGAACAATTAATGTAATTACCGGGATTACTCTGATCAATTGATAAACAACTCTTTGTGTCAAAATAAAGCCAGCAGGGTTTTTTTTGAGGGGGAAGACGTGATTATGGGACCGCGACCAACCAAAATAATATTGAATAGAAAAACTTTTTTGGTTCTTTTGGTGGAGGTGGAGGCAGATGAAGTTCTACGGAGAAAAAAATTCCATTAAAAGAATTATGTACAATCAACGGTTTTTTATAGTAAGCTTGTAACTTGCAACTTATACAACCCAACTTTAAACTAGATCAACCAAAGTTGCCCGGGATTAAAAGGTTCGTTGTTAATGAGCTCCGCACGGTTAATCATGATGATGAAGGCCGCAGTATTTTGGTGGTTCACAAGATCCCTAAATTTATTAGCTCTATAGACCCTTGATATCTTCCTCTCTCTGTCTGGTTAGTCTGGTACTACGGCAGTAAGGTATTTTTTCTGAAAAGCAGGGCTACATTTGTTAAGCACCAAAGTAATTCCTAGCATTAATGATTGGAATCTCGGGTAAGCAACAAATTGTACCTACCTGTCCTCAAAAAGATTATCGCCGGCTGACAATGTGTGTACCTACCTTTCACGCTACTTTTGTTAGCTTTTGTCGGAACTTCTCTGAAAGAAAATCATGAACCGTGAGGGACTTTGGGTCTCGTCTTTATAATATGTAAAGTAACAAGGGTACAAATTATCTCCTGCTGGCAGGGAAAGTGGATTTTTCCTTGTGTGCATATAACTTGTACAAAAAGAGTTGACTTTGGTCTTGGTCTCCCCTACATTTATAAAATTTGCCATTCGTGCAAAAAATTTGGATTCATCCTTCTGAATAAGACACACACACACATTGCGCCCATTAGGGTCAAAAAGACCTTACCTGCTCTCTGCTACACACCGGTCTACCATCACCACCACCACAAGAAATTCTCCGAGTGCTTCAGAAAAGCTAGTCACTTTCACTGAAAGGAAACCGGGAAACAGGTACCAGCAGCATTAGTGGTGCAAGCTGTTATACAAGTCAGATTTCCTATGAATAAATATATTTGCCGTCTTTGCCTATTTTCTCTCACTTTTTTACGCCTCAATAATTCCCTGTTTTTCTCTCCTTATTCTGCCTGGTTTACTCAAGAAAATGTGGAGGAAAACAGGGAAAAGAGAAGGACAAAAAGACAAGAAGAGAGAGAGAGAGAGAGAGAAAGTAGACTGCATAAAATCTGTGGACATATCACGGGAGCATTTATGCGGGTAAGCAATTCATCCGTTTTTGCTTTCTTCTCATTTTCCTTCTTTATCTTTGGCACAGCTTTCAACAACCGTCTTCATCTTGAGCTCCTTCTGCGGGAGACTTGGCCTGGTTTGGAGAGAGAATATGGAAGAAAGTGAAAGGGAAATGGGAATAAAGACATCAGCAGAGAAAGTGAGAGAGGTTGTGTAGCATCAGGAAGGGATCATTATCACTGTCCTATTTTTGGAAAGGAGTGGCGTATGGCGTATAGAACAAAAAGTGGCATTGATAATTCAGGTACTGCTTCTGCTGCTGCTGCTGCTGCTGGTAAACAGGTGTCGATTATGAGGTTACTCGGTAGAGAAGAAAATCTGGGGAAATTGTCCCAACAGCAGGGATTAAGTAGGTGGAGGTAGTGGAATGGCAGGAGGACTGGAGGACATTATTATAATGGAAAAATGATGACTTTCACGTGTACCCCTCAAAATGTTTATCTCTTTGGAGGATATTGCAAGATAGGTTTACGCATATGGACTACCATTTTGTACAAAGGATTTCAGGCAAGAGGAAAAAATACTGGCCGGAAAAAACGGTCTTGTACACAAACACAATAAAATAATGGTGACGTGTGACCATGTGGAAATAACCAGCGACATCGTTTTGCCAGCAAAATCTCCTTCCAGCCGGGTGACCTCATAAGTTGGTAGAGAGGGAAATTAGTATTCCAATTGTCAACTTTTGTCAGGCGTGAAATCGTTAAGAATTTGGGTACGACAAATCAACAGGACTACAGCAGTAGGAGCAAGGGGTAGTAGAATCAGCAGTCTGGTGGCTGTTTACGTAATCGTTTACCCCTTTTACGCCAGATTTATTTGGAGATGTCTGTGATAAAGAACAGATTTCTCCAATGGAAAGATGGGTTGCACGCCAACATCCGTATAAACGGTATGTCGTAAGGCGGAATATTTTTGGGGAAAATCAGTGCCAAAAAGTGAGTTTGCAGGGATGGCATATAATCATGTGAATATACGCTATTATTATTATGTGTGTTTATGTGCAGTGATTCCTGTATATATCCATATTAAGTATAACATATGCACAGTTTCTAATTAGGACCAAAGTTTACTGAACTGTGAACTTGTTAAAACAGAGAAAGGATTTTGCAAAATTCGGCTACAAATATATATATATTTCTACTTGATTCGTATTAGGGTAGTCATATATTGAGAAATCAAGCTATTTCGCAAATTAAAACAAACAAGACCATCTTACTCGTTGTTTTAGAAATCCTTTGAAAAACGTAAATATCCCGGTTAATGGTCCTAATTACATATAATTTTCGTGGAAAGTATGTACCAACGTAATAGGTAGGAACGTACACACACACTCAAAATCTTACAAAATGTTTGCATTCAAGACGTTAATGAACTCTCCGAAGCAATGACCTTTTTTTCTAAGAATGGGCAAGGGAAATGAGCAAGAAGGATTAGAGAGTAGTCTCTGGATACAATGAAAGGCCACCACCATTACAGCAAATCCGGGATAAAAAAAACAAAAAGATAAGGACAGTTGAGTACACTCGTGAGATAGGACACAGCATTTACTCCTATACTCAAGTTGATGAGATATATGTATATAACGGAGAGTTGAATAATCTTGTCGATTATTTTAGTAAATGCCAAAATAATAAATATACTTTATGACTATGAAATCATTCAAAAACCAAAGGTTTAACGATTGACGAATATTCTCGCAGTGACTTGAGTAATGAAACGATGATTTTTATTTGGGTAATTATTGGGTTACATAAAGGCAATTTGCCTTTAGCTCTTACATCATCATCACCCATGCCGTTGATGCTATAACAATGTCGTAACTCGTAATAATTATAACAGCAATGGTTGTTTTGAACTTCCCCTGTTGACGATGATGATGATGATGATTTCCACTCCTACCGTAAATATAGAGGATGTTTGTACTATTTCAGAAGGATGATTTAACAAAAAATTTGGAGTGAGTTGTTTTCTTAATAACATGAAAACACTTCATTTTTACCGGATGATTACGTAGCAGAGTGGATCTCCCTTGATTACACTTTCCTTTCCAGCACGCAAAATTTTGTAGTTTCAACACTAAATAATTACAAGTTATCTGGTATCTTAATTCAAACAAATGTATACGTACTATGGTTATCACAGAGTTGTAATTTTAGTTTTATGAAACCCCTCTCCCCTCCCCGCCCCTTCCAAAAATAGTTTATCAAAGACCAGAGACGACTAGTATGAAATCTTCAAAAGAGCACATTTATTATGTCGTTGTACTTTGTGTCATTAAAAACGCAAAAGCTTTATAGCCAAACCAAAACCATGCTTGTAAATTTATTTATTTAAAAAACATTTCCCTTTGTACTATTATCGGAGCAGTCGTTAGTCTCTGGATCAAACGCTCTTGTCAGATACCTTGTTATCTATACACAGCTTGTCTGTCTCCTACTGAATCTGCTCTCCTGTAATTTGGTAATTTGATTCCAGCCGTGGTGTACTTTTACTCTGCTTCTTTTAGGCCTCTCTATAATACTATTTAAAAACGAAAAGAGAACCCATACCCAAAATAAAGTTGTTTTTAAGTTTTTCCCTTCGTGTTTTTAATCAGGAATGACTTTTCAGCAGGAAAATTTTCTAATCCGCTTTCCGCTCCCCGTATTTTCTTTGGGTAATCAAATTATCACAAGATCCAACCGAGTGTCATGTTCAAAATGCACCGTCTCATATGTGTAGTGACGTCAAGAGGATGTAACGCGAGAATGGGTTTTTATAGTGCTGGAGAAGAGAGAGCCGTTCTTTCCGGGTGCCTAACCTTTCCCATTAAAAGTTTTCGTTTTCAGTGATGCATAATATGCACTCGTTGTACAAATAGTACAAATGCCTACCTCCTTATTCTTCCCTTGGATAAGTTCACTTTCTCCTTAATGAGCCGTCTTCCCTGCAAACAAAACCAGACTACGGGGAAAAGTTGAACCATTCATTATCATCAGTGCCAGAGTTGTCAGACGGAAAAGGGAAATAGCCTTACAGCTTTTAAGAGTTGCATTCTAAATTAGATGACGGCGGCTGTTTGCTCTTTTTCTTTTCCGTTCCTGCAACAGTCAACAGATTTTCTCGCTGAAGAGAAACAGGCCCACAAGTATGTGAGGATCCCTACAAGAAAGGGACTTGCTTCCTTACAAGCCAAAAAAATGATAGCAAGAACTTCACTTTTTGTTTAGCTCTGCCTTTTAAAAGGTAAATTAGGTGTAAGCGATGAAGTAGAAAAAGAACGTGGAAAATTTATGTCCAAGACAAAATGGAGCACTCGGAGTGAAGACAGGGAAAGAAGAGGGAAAAGTTTGAGGAAAATCCTTGTTTGGGCTGCTCTTATCTTTGCAGTAGTGTTGTGAATACCACAGATTGATATGGACGATAATATGGAAAATCCTACACAACGTTTACAACAAACAACCAATGAATTTATATATTTCCGTTATGGATAGGTATATAAATTCAAAAGGGAAGCCATGAACCATGTCATCATAATCATCATCGTCATCATCATCACTGGTTTGTCCTCTAATTTTACTTTCGTCTCTGCTGTGTTCTAATACCTACAACAAGCATTCCGAACAAATTTTTTGAAGCAACTCTTCAAGCTTAACCACAACTTTTCCCTTTTCCTGCCTCCACTTCCACTCCACTCTCAAGTGTCTATATAGAGCGAACCGGGTAAATTAAAGGAGGCACACAAAAGTGTAATCATAATCACGACTAGTTTGTTTAGTTCAAAGAAAAACGGTACTAAAAGCCACCTATAATCCATACAAAGAGTTATATAAAGCGGTGTACATGCTTCATCATCTCTTCATCAGGAAAACCACACACGAGCGTTTCTACATGAACACGTAGAAGCCACACCATAACAAGCTGCTGTGGTACAAGTAATGAGATCTCCAATCTCTTGGTAGCTTTTTGGATGGAAAAACAAGTTGGAACAAAACAGGTTTTTTGGGATGTGGGGTATCATGAGAGGCTGTTTGTTAGTTGTTGTCGAGCAGGTTCCCGTGTCGCCCCTCATGGAGGGGTCATGATGATGATGATAATGATGATGATGCTGATGATAAATTATTATTCTGTACAGTTTTATGCATGACTAGGAAAGATTGGCATTTCCATTAGGATCTCTTTGATGGAAGCCAAGATACTTTAATTTCTGCAACTCCCGCAACATTTTACAGGCAAGCATTTCCACGTCTCTGGACAGACGCCAATCGAGTTTTTTTGAAGGACTTGTCTTGTATATTTTAAAGGGGGCACATGGTATCCCACTTTTCTCTGTGAATTTGTGAATACCAAATAAAAGTATAGGCAGATTTGTGGAAATAGTAGGGGAATTTTTTCCCGAAAAAATAGAATGGATGGTGAGGGCAGACAGCACAAACAGCTTCGTACTATTACGCCGCCATTGAGGTGAGATAGATGAGATGTCAGGATTCAAAGAGATTTGCGTAGCGTATTTACAATATATACAGTACTCCAAGCGTGTCAAATTCCATTTCTGCCTCAGAAATGGGTGACATTTTGACTGAACCTCAAAAAAAACTTGATCGTCTACTGACTCCAGGGCTAAATCTAGATTTTTCAAAATTGTTGTAGTATGCTCGAGGAAATATAATACGAAAAGCCAAAACTTCAACAAAATGCGCAAAAGAGGACTTGAATTTCAGCAGAGATACAGTCATCATCGTCGTGTATGAGCGGATTAAGTGGGAAATGTATTACAGGTAAGGGTACAGGCTTAGAATTGCATAATAAGTTTTTCTACGACCAGGAATCGACCCAGTATGCTTTGGACTACTTATACGTGGTAATCCAAGTAGAACGGTTCTATTGGTGAAAACGTTGATTTTTTAACTATCCTGTCAAAAAGTTATTTTCAAACATGAAATCGGTACCTATGTTTAAATCGAATCTGGAATTATGACTGTAATGATAGTAGCAAAATAATTTGAATTTGTGAGAATGAAAGGAAAAAATTTATTTACGTTTCCTTTTTGAAATTCGTTACGTTCTAACGTTTGGTTATGGGCAAGTGAAGTGTTATAATTTATAATGGAACGTACATGTACAGTTATGCAAGGAAAGCTTACCGCGATTGAGACAAACGGGAGCAATAGGACATGCGAAAATTAAATGCAGGATGCTACGAATCTAATTGCTTTTCACGGTATTACCCTAAATTAATAATTTAGTATTATTATTATTATTTACTTCCAATTTCATGACAGAAGAATCCGTTATATTAGGCAATTATCTCTGTCACTACAATTACCTAATCGGTTTAAACATAATTTACATATTAAATGTTGAATTTAAAAATAATTTCTAATTAAAGATTACAATTAAAATTAAAAGGAGAAAAAATGTATGCATTAAAATGGAAATATACAACAATACAACGTACATACAAACTTAAGTAACTAAATGTCAAAGACATATTTGTTATTAATATACGCAAAAATTACATTGTCGAAAATCATATCGTAGTCAGTATCGTTATCAGTAATACGCATGCTAATTCTTGTGTTCTTTTAACAAATGTCCGTAGGAATTTCAAAGTTTCCGTTACCTTTCAATATGTACTTTACATTCTTTGGATAGCTTAATTTAAACGACGCTGGTATTCATCATTTTGACAACGATGTCGTAACTCGTAACATTTGAACAAAATTTAAGTTCGCAATGAGAAAATTCTGCCTCCTCACAATAACAACCATGTAAGCCATTTTACGTTATGGTTTAGTCATTTTAGTTATTATTTTGTGCCATATGATACAATCATCTAATCTGCATAGTGGTTTAGTTTCATCTGGTCAATTCTGTCTCCTCACAATAACAACCATGTAAGCCATTTTACGTTATGGTTTAGTCATTTTAGTTATTATTTTGTGCCATATGATACAATCATCTAATCTGCATAGTGGTTTAGTTTCATCTGGTCATTCCTGTAATTCATTATTATAATATGTGTGCCTTTCGGTTAAAAATATTTTTAAGGAGAATAAAGAGATGCCTTTACACAATGTGTGTAGTTTCTAACGATATTCGATCCTGCAACTCAATTTCTCAAGAGGATAGAACGAATTTGACAGAAGAAAAACGAAACCAACTTGTCGTTTGAAATGGCCGTTAGTATAAAGACACATCAAAATATTAATCCACCTGGGGCACTAAAACTTTTGGAGCTTTCCTGCATTTTTTTGTTGCTTCCCTTTTCCAGGTATACCTTGGATGGTGGTTGCTTATTTGAAGAAAAAGCTTGGAACGTGCTATCGCTACACTGCATTGAAGTGAGAGCTACCCGTAATACAATGAGGGTTTAAGTTGTGAGGTAAAATGCGGCTAACAGGTTTCCCAGAAGAAGTCGTAGTAATGATGATGAGCAACAATAGTTTTTGGAAAGTACCGCAATTCCTATTTTGGAAATGATCAAAAGCACGTCTGCTGCCATTCCATTGGGTAAAATAACTTTCATTTTAACTACTCTCATTATCCCAAACCTCAAACCAAACCCGGCATCATACATTCCTACCACCACCAAAGACAATGGTATCCGACAGGAAGGGAATCTCCCATACCGCAAACAATGATTATGATGATGTAAAGTTTCCCTAGAAAGTGGAAAGTTATAAGAAGATAGACTCGCGTGGTGTGTTGTCTATTATCACATCATGTCTTTATACACACTGCCTATAATATTCATAGAAAACCGTAATCACAACAAGTTTAACCTTTTTAGGAGGCCGTTGTCGTAAGACTTAATTAGAGCGACAAGAGAGGTCTTGTACACTTGTCCTGACAAAGTGTCACTTTTCAAAGCACCACTTCGAAGAAAGCGAATATTGACATAAACAGCAGAAATGTGGCCGGGTGCTACTAATAGTAGCACGTGTTTGACAAATTTATGGTGCTTTGTAGTTTCAAAGATGTGGTATAGCTAGTGAAGCCGATTAAAATAATCTCCTTTATTTAGTTTCGTATTTGGTTTCACTCAAGTATAAGTTGGATTATGTGCCAACTTATGTACATAATTTCAAATAAACAGCTGCGGACGGCTTTAGTCAGGAAGAAGAAGAGGAAAACGGTTGGGAAAAGTTATACACTCGATTGTATATATGTGAGCATTTCTCTGTTGCGGCATGATTTTGAAGAAAAGTCTATAGAGGGAAACGGTTCTCACGAGAGAACATCAGACATTTCCTCCTTGCCAGTGATATAACTCGCTATTCGACAGAAATCAAAACAGTAAATAATATTTGTTGTGATATAAAACAAACAAAACAGGAAATTAATATCAACTCTCAACTAGCTCGCTGTTAAAATGAGAAATATGAGTTGACAAGTAACGCAATTTTACCAAACGTGCATCTTTACAAGGGCATTTCACAATAGTACACTTTAACAAGAGAACTTTGACAACGTTTTGATGGTCATGTTACAGCCTTCAGCTTGTGTATATAGAATATAGATTATGTGACTATGTTAGCGGGCGCTTCCGTATATTCGATTCCCTGAACGTTTCGGTTTTCAGATGTTGTTTTGACGTTAATATGGTGAATACAAATACAATCAATAATAATATATAAATTACGTTATTAGGTCTCCTAGTAGACATATTAGTTTTACTATGTGGTGTCTGTAGTCTGTAGTCTGTCTGTAGTCTGTCGGCACGATAACTCAAAAACTAATTAAAATTTTAAAATTCTGTTTTCACCAATCTATAGTTATGGTTAATATCTTGGATGAGTTCGAAGATGGGGGTTGGGGGTCATCCCCCAGGAGGTCAACCGGGGGGTCACGTTTAAAATCAATGCATGACCTATATATTTTAATCCATAGACCATACGAAGTTATTACGATTTGCAAAATTTGACTCAAATTGGTTGACCCCATGGGCCCCCAGGGGGCGGCAAAGATTGAAATTTGTTTTGCCCATAACTTTAAAACAGTA
>JAHZNB010005632.1:0-16986 GCA_027744295.1 Callyntrura guangdongensis
TGTGAATCGTGTGACATCACTGTGACAAGGGGGGAGGGGGGTACAAAAAAGTCGGTTTTGACCGTGACGTACTTTTTGAACAGGCCCTTACTTGTCAGTTTGCCCATCATAAATATTATCAGTGTACTGAAAACAACTTGGTGTGACCCTCATACACAAAAAATATCTAGCCTAAAACTCTTCCCTGTATAATGTAGTTACGAAGAACTGAATGAATACAAAATAACGACATATTCATGCATCAGAAAAATGATTATTTGTATTAATATGATGTAGCGTTTTTAATCATTTTTATTACGTTGATATTATCGAATAGGCTAATTGAACAGGACGGGTATGAAAGTTTTTATGTTAGTTTGAAGAAATGAACAAAATAAAAATCATATACAACGACAAAAATAATTATACTGTAAAGTACATATTTTATCATAAGCGAAAAGAAAGCACATACCATTTCACAATTAATTTCTCATCCACTTTTTGATACGTACACCGCGAAGCTTTGGTTAAAAATTATGAACAATACAAACAAGCATATGCTGCGGAACGTATTTTCCCAGTGGGGGCCAAATCCCATTTCTGTTCAATCCCATAATAATGGGTAATCCTGTACCTATTTAGTAAATACCTACCCAATTTTACTGTTGCGCATATACATGAAGCATGTATTTTAAATATCCTTTTCATCAGAATAAAACTAAGCCCAAAAATGGATTTTATTTTATTTTGACCGGATTACCTCGAAAAAGAATTAGGAAAGGAGGTTTGCGCGAAGCGCGAGATTTTTTGTTGTTCATTATGAAATGTCTATTTTAGCATGGAGATGGAAAAACTGGAGATCGTAATTTCTCGTATCTGCTCCTGTTTTACCAAATAAAGATTTTTTGGCGTATCTTTCAAACGAACCTATGTAGACGACAGAATTGTCAATCGCTTTTGAACCGCTTAATGGAGGAACTGGTTGTTGCGTTCACACCCCTTTAAATAACGATAGTGTATAGTAATTCCTATATTTAAATTATCGATATGCTATTAGATAACAGTACATATAATCTTCAAAAACGTGCGTAGTAAGTTTTTTGTCTGAATAAATTTTCAGTATTCTAGATCAATTAAATCTCCGACCCTGCGTTCACAATTAGTGTCTCTTGACATTTTTAGTATTACTAAACCTTCAAGCAGTTGTCTAGCCAATGCATCAGTTTTAGTACTGTTGCGGTCAAGTGTTATTTAGAATATACTTGCATATGTAAACATTTAACATACCATGACACCTACAACCAAACTCAATTTTTAACTTGTTGGAATCAATCATTTCCAGTGTTGTAAACGTTTGTCCATCTAAATAAAGTAAATGCACTACAGGCTATAAGCACGCAATATATGACAATAAATACATCACATGCAATATGAACAAAATGTTGAACTAGACTTAAAAAAGAATGACAATTTTTTGTTTTATAATTTTCTAACTGAATTGAAGTATAATTTTACAAAATGAATTTAATTTTCAGGGGAGGATTTTGATACGATATCTTTCCTTGCGGAGCTCAGGAGGGGATTTGACCCCCTCATCCCCCTGTTCCGCATCCTATGCCAACATATATATGACAAAAGCGTTCAATGTAGTGCTAAATAACAAGATTTTTTAATAAAAAATGAAAGACGTGCTTATTTTCTTAGCACAAACACACAAACGCGGAAAAGGTCTCTGCATACAAGAAATACATTCTGTATGAATCCTATTGAGCCCAAATGATAACCTCGGGTCGGTTATCAACAATATTTATTCATTCATACAGTAATCTGAATAAAAACATAAATTGTATAAGACATCATAAAATAGTTTGTGTAGAGCTGTGGATGTGCACATTTATATATTCAAGTATAAACCGCCCCAAATGGCATAGGTATATATCTAAGTACAATGTCATTAATGCAACATGCACAAAATATGGTGATCCTAGCAACGAACGGGGCAATATCTATTTACACAACCCCTGAAAAAAACATTACGCATGCATTTTTCGTGCATGTGAAAACATACCTATAAATTCAATTACTAAAACATCCTGAAAAACCTATATTATCACATATGATTTACGGGGGATGTTTGCAAAGAAGTGACTCACATTTGATGACGTTTATTTTTAATTTTTTAGTGGAGACTATAAACAAAATCTGCGGATAGAGGTGATGCTAGATTTCCTAACCATATGCCATTTCAGGGCTGCGAGGCATCGAATGCGGTGTAATAAACTTTTTTTTACATGAAGTTTCATTTTTNACATGAAGTTTCATTTTTCACATAATCTCATATGATCTTCGGAGTTACACTTTCTTTCAAGATCCAAACACTTAAATCTGGGAAAGAACTTCACTAGACCGGACGACAGAAGTGTTGTACTTTGATATGTGAAAATCCGAAAGGCCTTTTTATGCATCTACTGTTTCTCAACCTTCGGAGTGTGATTGGGCGAATTATCGAAAATTTAAAAATCTAACTTCCTATTTGCTTACCTCCGTCTCTTGGAGTACGATGTATTGAAATTTTTAAGACATTGGCATTAATCTTTCTAGTAGTTAAAAATTAATTGAAAAAACTCTTTTCATACGGAATCGTACATCAAATGCAAATGCCCTTGCATAGGATTTCTAGAAAGCGCTTTTTATTTAAAGTGTGTATCGAAAAAATACATTATTACATAGGATGCAGAATAAAAAAATTTCGTGTGGTCGATCTTTCGGTTAGGTTATCCTTTTGATACGAGAAAGTTGACAGTCCATAAAAAATTTCTCCTTTTAGTTTAAACGAACTACGTACTTGCTGTAAGAAACTACAAAGATGAAACACAACAGATTTTTCACTTATAATTTTGCATCAGCATTAATCAGCAACAATACCAGCTACAGTAATGATCAGCACTTGGCCGTAAAAACATAGGAACCTTGAAATGGTGTATTGTAACAAAGTCCCTGATTTCCTCTATCCGAATATGTATTTCATGGTTTCACAAAAACATTCATTGTGAGATAAACTTCATCAAAAGGGATTCAAATTATTTGAAACATCCATCGTACATTGCATGTGATCGTGATGAGTGTACACGCGGCATGAGAGTTGGACATGTTACAAGGGGATGGGATTATGGGAACTATGATAACATTAACTTACTCTTGCTACATCAATATACTGGGTGTGCGTGGAATTTTCGAGAGTATTTTCATTTAATTTGTTGAAGTTTCTGTCACAAAGCAGACGGTGACCATGTAATTCTCCTGTTTTGTAGCGACTTCTCCCATCTTTGCTTTAAAGATCCAGTGCAAATTCTATCTAACCTAAAGGTGTGTTTATAATTATTAATCCACCTTATTCTACATGAATTTAACTAGACTAAGATACAGATAAACACCTCTGCATTGCATATTTCTGTAAAAACTTTATACATGTGCTGTCTAAAATATTTAACGATAAAACAATTTTATTTGACAATTAAGGTTTCCAACAGGAACGACAATGGCAATAAAGCTCCTAGAAAATGGGTGACACTGTTGATCAAATGGGTTAACGTACTTAGATTTGTTAATTACGAAGTCGCTAACTTTTTGTAAGAAGCCACCAAGAGAAGAAAACCACGTAACATTTGAATTTATACGAATTCTATCGAACGCAGGTTAGTAGTTTTTTTAACTGGTTGATGAATTTGTCTCCTGTGTGTTATATATTTATTAATGCATTCACATTGTGATAATTACAATGTCTTCCAATTTATGTTAAACATTTTTATTGCACAGATGGCATAAAATTGCCAACCAGGAACTAAACACCAGCACTTCAAACACGTTGATATTGTAAAAAGCTGACATTCAAAATGACATATAATTAAAAGGAATTCAGATCTACAAAGGACGAATGGTTTCATTTAAATACAACGATCGCATTATTTTATTGTTAAGCTCAGGTAAGTTCAAATCAAATCCTTATTGCACGTCGAGGTGCTAAATAAGTATTAGAAAACAAATTTTGTAATACAGTGGTAACGTTTTATTTTCTAGCTTTCAACATTAAATTCAGTAGCTCCAGGAAAAAAACGTTATTATGTGAAAACAAAACTATGACTTCGATCAAGTGTATCAATTATATCAGTGCAATTAAGGTTTTGTACTGCAATAGTACTTGTTTACGCGATTTAAGTGCCACATTATGAATTCAGGTTACATTTTCATCAGAGCGTCGTTATGGAGTTACCCAATGTGTGGAAGTCACTGCATAACTTGCACTTGTTTTTCTTACATGTCGATATGACTGTTAGATTGTAAAAAAAACTTTCTGAAATTCTGGAGTTAGCTCGACTGTTGAATTTCGTAGTCGTAGAGTCCTGAAATTAGTAATTCTATAACACTCAGCCGAAAAATTTGGAAAGTAAGAAGGGTTTGTAAACTACATACAACGAGACAAAGTAGTTAAAAGTAGGGTCCGTTAAAGGGGTAAGGTATTGGTAAGGTCATAAAGTATCCATTCTCATTGTCAACATCACCTTTAATACTAAACCCAAAATACCCAACGGCCTATTTTTTGCATATATCGCAAGCAAACAAATTGACCGTTAAAGATTTTGGGTTTAGCACCAAAAGTGAAATTGACGATGAGAACTTTATGCCCTTACCGTTTTTATTCACCCCTTTAGCGGACCCTCGATTTCGAATTCGTACGAATTCACTAATTATAGGAAATTGTCCCGAGATTTTTTTATAATATTTGGCTAGGGATAGTGAATATTCACTACAATTTTTGAGACACCAAACTCGCATGTAGTTATATGGTGTGAATTTATCTTTGTAATTATCCCGGTAAGATAGCATAATCCTCTTGTTATCAACATTCTTGTCTCTGTGAACATGGCAATTAATTCCATACGTTACTTTGTAAGTTACTAGTATGCCAATGTGTACACACTTGTTCATATTTGATGACAATCACAACTAGTTTCTTGTACTGACAGCATACTTTTATTAAATTGGCCATACTAGGATAAACCTGAGCATGAATTTGACGTTAAAATATCAAACGATCAAATTTGGTGACAAATCCTTTGCAATTACCAACTTCATTGTGTATGTGCTCTAAACGGCTCAAATTATCATGATTATCAGATGTCTTAGCGGTGCAGTGCTGTATCGTGTTTTAGGCATAAAATGATATATCAGTTTAATTATACAGTCAATTCAGTTAATTATTTTTATTTACATGCAACCTCCTATACCAAACCATGTCTTACATCCCATCATTTCATGTTTTCCCTTCTCCTCCCAGGCTCACTAGGAAATCAACAAAATAGAACTTTCAATATCTTTAAATCATCAATCACTACATCTACGTCAGTCCTTTGAACAGGAAAGGGCTTCACCATACGTTGGATTCAGCTATAGAAGTGCTTACATATGGTGCGGTTCAAGTAAGGTTCGCAAAATGCCCTATTTTATGTTTTCTCTGATGCCAACATTTTCATAAAGTCCATAAAACGTTGAGTGATATTCCATACTTAGATGCCGTTGAATCAAGGTAGTATTTGCGGTTTAGTCATCAATTTTCCTGTCCGGATCCATGTAAATCTATTATTTGAAACTCACAACTACAGAAGGTGTAAACGTAACAACTACAACACATCGGGGACTATGATAAAAGCATAAATCCATCCAAATATGAGCGTGTCCCGTTTCCCGCAGGACATGCTAATATTTGGAGTGGGAATATGCCTTCCTAACAGCTAAAGATCTACATTTATGAGGTAACAGCAGCTATTCTCAACTACTAGTTTTTGCATCATGTTGCTTCTTCCTCATGGATTGCAACCAAATCCCACAAGTATCAATCGTAACAATTAATTAAAGTTTATTTTAAGCACTCTAACTCTAAGTAAGACTTGAAGTAAAAGTCCATTTACAATACAATGAAAAATTGATAAGTAATATAAATAGACAATACAAAAACAGAAAAAATACAATGACTACAACAGAAGAGCATTAATAAGTTATAAAATAACACGTTGTGACCATACTAGTGCAGGTAACTTCTCAATCCAGCATAAATTCCTGACCATAAAACCGCTCACAATCTTCAAAGCAGAACCTCTCATGTAATTGTGGATCTCAATTTCACGTGACCACTGCCATGAAACCCAACACACTTCTCACAAAACACTAGATGGTTAAGGATATTAGTTCTACGTCCATATCGTTGTTCCCGTTTTAGTGAGATTAAGCCACCGCCAGGCGTCGTGAAGACTATTAAAGGGTGGCAGTGTTCTCGGTTTTGGCATTTCCTTCCCTGCCCGGATCCATGGAGACCTCGGATCTATCGTAAAATACCAAAAGAAACAAATTGTGTGTTAACAATGTCATCATCAAATCACTTCGCTTAATCTTGTGTCTATATATATATATTTATATCCATGGTACGTTATTACTAATGGTCACGTAAGGTATAGACCAATGTCGAGCGGTTCCCATGTCCGTAGTTCTTGACGTCTATAACAACTTTCTACAGTTGTATAGACGTTACATGAAGTTGCCATCAATCCGTCCGGTATTCCAACTCCTGAATCTTTCCATGTTTTTCATGTGCCGAAGTCTAAAGACTTCAACTCTATGCTTATGTCGTTGGTTGTCATGGTTGTTAGACAAAATAAAATAAATCAAATTGCCCCAATGGTATCCTTCTCATGTACATTCATTCTCTGAACTTCTCTGAAGAACTTAAGTATGTGTACGTGTATGTGTGACATTGTACAATGTAGATGCAATAGGTTCACGCAAAGTTACAATTAGATGCAATAGCATCTAAAATAAATGTAAAGGAAATGAATTTTTTTATTAAAGCGGAATTAAATATTTATTTATTAGCCATTCTCTAAACTTGAACGTTATCTGTTGGAACATGTTTTAGTCTAACGGTTCAGTCTTGATCATGATAGAAGTAGTGGTTTTCACCTCACTTTTTATGTTGAAATTCTTATGGCAATAGTGATGTTGAAAACTCCGAACTTAATACACGACATATGTATATAATGAGACTTGCCGTTCCTTCCTTTTCCTCGTCTACCAGTCGTTGCTCAGCTAGCTGGTGAGATAAACTCACGATATATTGCGATTATACCGAGAAGTGGGTTTTGTACTACCATTCATGTAAAACGACCGAGTTCGTATGAAGATGTGAGGTATTTTAAAGTATAATGTAATACGATTGTTAATAATTTAATAAGATGCTTGTTAATACTACACTCGTTACTACGGTGGCATAATGGACGTTTATAAAGTTGTGACAAGTTTCAGATCGCTGGATTTCGAAGTTGGATTATTAGTAAGAGGCCTTAGTTGGTCCGGGTCTTGATAAACCTTTTCGTCGCCATGTAGAATATTAACATGTTGTTGGGACATGGGAGGGGTTGGGTGTCAAAGGATGTTACGGAGTCCGGCAGTTTGTTTGGCCTTTCTTATGTGCAAGGCACGGTGTACGCGACAATTCACTAAAGCGACAAACGCAACCAGAAACACGAAATTGAAATCCATTATGGTCATAGCCACTTGTTTAATCCATCCATCATCTGAGTTGGAAGAATCTGGATCGGCGGCTACATAGTGTAAACTGGAAGCGACGGCAATAATTACAACGCTTTGTGACCGGAAGGTTCTGTAAAATAGAAAAACAACCGAATTTATCATGATTAGGTAGCCTAAAAATGAAAGCAATAAATATTTTGTTGTGTACGTATACTGTGGAAGCCGTAGAGTCTATGGAGTTGAGAACGATGTGCTGAATTTGAAAAGAAGACACTTGTCAGATAGGTCAGGGCAACGGGGGTTGTGATGCGGTCTGCGTCACAGTTCTGGCGAATGTTGTAATTGCATGGTAGTGTAATTTGGACACTTCAAGCAGCTTCTAGCTATTATTCGTCTTTCTAGCTGCTTTTACTTTTACGAATTCGCTTGGCGGAAGGCATGTAATCTTGAATACGTCATAAATTACTTCGGTTCCCACGGTTCTAGTGCTTAGGCGTTCGAACTTGCAAGGCCGATTGAGTTTCTTGATTGTAGAGCAGTAAAATAAACGACGAATAAACGGACAACTTGGTCGTATTGGACACTTCTTACGTAACATTCATTTTGTCACTTGGAACAGGGATACTTGCCCTTCTTGACTATCCGATTAAGTATTTGTGGAATAACTAGCTCCGCGGAAATACGACAATAACAAGGTCCTTCAGGTAATAGTCACTGAGTCGTTTTAGAGGGATGTCTAACTGGAAGTCGCGTTGTTCCAGGTACTTGGACAATTCAACTAATGTCCATTGTAATGATTCTCATGGAACTACGGTTTTACTGAGCTTTTTCTGTCTTAAGTCCTTCAGTTATTTGAAATGTCGGAAGTTGTTTTGTTGCCACAATATCTACAGAGCTAACTGCGCAATGATAACCACAATGTGAAGGGCCTAGTATTTAACATAGGAGGCGTTATTTTTATTGTTTTTAACCTTCATGTTTGTAAAGGTAAAGTTTTAATTGTCTTGGATAACACCAATTTTAACGTCGTTCATAAAAAAAGTGATGGCCCTATCATTTGAGAACAAGCCTGTTAAATCGTTTTCGCAGATAATGCCACATACGCTGACAGCGTCTTTTTTGTCGTGTCTAAAACTGTTGCAAAACAAGGGAATATAACATGTGTCGAGGTTTCTACAGTGATATCTGAATTCCTAGATGAATTGGTTTTAAGTATGTCTTTAACGTAAAGAAGATGTTCGTTAGTATAGTCGTAAATTTTACGCATAATGCCTTCATGATTTTCGTAATATCACATCAGTACGGTGAATGTAAAGTTTTGAAATAGGTTTTTTAAATTTCAGGATTAAGCTAAACTAAACCAGCTATAAAGATCGTTTTTGTTTAATACACCACAACAGTAACTAACAGCAGCACCATTATATTCGCTCATGTATCTACGATTGCGATCGTGATTAAAGACATTTGACAACAAATACGCAAAGTTTACGTCAAAAGTATAACATGATGCACGTAGTCTCTTATAGTCATGTTTTTTGGATCCATGAAAGTGTGAATATTATCAAGTCTAAAAGCAGCATAGGTTTGTACTATTAGTACCTCATACTGTTTTAAGGGCGTATATATAACGTCATGTCACCTTTGTACACTAAATCTCTGTTTGCCATGCGCGGTTCTTGTAAGAGCAGATACGTGATGGAACACAAATTGTTTTACCGGTTTTATGAAGAACTGAAGTAGCTTACCAGAACATAAGGCTATGTCTTTTATTTCGCGCACATATGATACAGTTATGACATATTATTTAACTCCGTCAATAGCGTAGGAGCGCAGTGCAAAGGTGCAAAAAAGAAAAGTTTGAATACAAGATAGTAAAACCACAAAATTTAACAATTATTTATGTATAAAACCAAGTTAAAGTCAAAAAGACAATTACATTGAATCGAGGAAACTAGGTTGGATTATGTTTTCTGAAATTAATCAAAATAGGTTAAAAGGACAGTAAAGGAATTAGTGACGCCTATTATGTGCATTCTTTGTGAAATGTCCCGAAGAATAGCCAAAGATTTTGTTTTTAAAGAGCAAATAGGTCACCCTACTAAATGTGATGCACCTGAACGGAAAAGGAGGATGAAGTTAAAAGTTAAGTTTGTTCAAATCTCTGTATTCATAAAAATGTTAATGCAGCGAGTGCATTAAGCAACATGCGTACCTACTTGCAGCTGAATGTGGAGAGCTTGTTTTGTGCAATGACGCGGCGACACACTTAAATGTTAGGTAATTTTTATCAAAGAAACACATGTCCTTTGTACGTGAAACTCGGGGGTGCCGTAGTCTAGGAAATTAAATAAACAAGCCCAATGGTGCGTAAAGAAGGTTACAATATATAAACATATGAATACTTATATTCTTCTTCACTACTAATAAAGATTTGGGGTTGATTAGATAAACCTAATACAACTATTTTGTAGTTGTTCTCCGTCAATCGAAATAGATAAAATAAAGATATTTGTTGCTGTGTATAATCCTCACCTTCGTACATTCCGCTATTTGTAACATTACTTGGTACCACGGCTGTATACGGAGTAGTGTTGCTGTCGAAAATAAATATGCGAGTTCTACAATTGGACATTTTCACGATGTTTTATTTAAACTTTGTCTACAGCAAGAGTTGACAGCATATATGACAGGGGTCAACCTTGTAGATTAGGATGACGAGATAATGGTAGATATTTATATGATAGAACTTAGTGATAACAAAATAGTGAGCCTGAGGTGATAGTACTATGGTTTCAGTATAGCCGCTGTTTATTTTCACATACATTACACTTCAAATTAAATAAGAACACTTCAGCATTTCCTTAAGGCAAGTAAGTCTGAAAGCAGCATAGAAAAATAATAATATAAGTAGGTAGTTATAGTTGTCCAACCGCTAGGGAGACATAACCTTACTCCAAGTATGCGTGTGGACTGTGGAAATGTGGGCACGATGTTTGGGTAGGGTTTTTTTAAGCATGTGATGCATTCTTACTATGTAGTAATTTTGTCGGTGCAAGCAATCGGAGATTTTAAGGTGACAGCTACTACGTTCAGAAAATCTGTAAGCAGTGGCAACTGTGTAAAAGCAAAAGAAAACCTCATGAATCACGCTTAGATAGTGAGATCCACAAAGTACAAAGCACAAAGTCATCTTTTATTTAAATCCCCTTTTTCTGGGCGTTTCTGATTTTAGTAGACTGAAGATCAAGTGTTGATAATTTTTGTTAAACTTTTTATCTTTAAAGTTAAAATTTTGAAAAATCTTATAGTCTGCTAGAATGGCCAAGGCCTTTCGTTTCAGTCAATTCATAACCGCTCAACTTCCGTAATTAGTCTGTGGTAAAAGGGAATGACTTTGTGGATGACCGTCATCTTATAGACTTGATATTGATCCAATTGCATGAAAGCAGTTGTCACACAAGACGGTAATCGTTCTATCGCCGGCCAATTGTGACGGTGCAGTGACTAAAATCTTTCGAAGCTCTTCAAAAATCTTCTGACATTGGTATTTCCTGGTAAACAGGCATTTTGACGAGTAAAATCGTGTGTAGGGTTAACAATCATAATAAAGTTATGAATATGATAAAAACAAGTAAAATCAGTGGCAAAGATATGTAAATTACTGAAATTAGTAAAAAAAAGTGTACTGAGTAATTAATTAAATGATCCAGCTAAACTCACAACTAGATCGTAAAAGATTATCTTTGTAATATCAATGAAATAAACATTGTCTGGCGGTATTCGTTAGGAAACGTCATCGAAGGCGTGGGTGTGAGTCATCAGGTACTTCATAATGGTACGTAACTTGAATGTTAGAAAGGTATTCCATCGTGTGGCAGCCAAACACCAATATTAGCTTCAAGTGTGTCATGTTTATTCCGACGGAGCGGATGTTTTTATCTCCGGTACGCTTAAGTAATTAAATCAATATTATAACATTTGTAAATAGCAAATGACAAAATAAAAATTAATGAAAGCAGTGAATTTATATTACTAAGATCAAAAATTTATGCAACAAATAGAATTTAATGTAATTGTTTTGTTTTTGCGCAGACCTTGTTTCAATATTTTTTGTGGATAAATGTAGTTTTGTTTACAAACGGCTTCGTAGCCAATTGTGAGATAAAAATAAACATTGTGATAATCATGCACGTTAAAGAATATCGGGGCACCTAACTAAAAGATATTCTAATGTGGTTGTGGTCCATACTGTATGGTCTCATCATAAGTAGCGATGATTGCAAAACAGCGAGAAATCAGGGGAATAGTGTTCTCCTGCAATGTATTATGCTACAAACGCTGTAAAAGTAAAAGCCAAAACTAAGGGGTGGGAATTTATTTCCTTTCCCAACCGGTTATTCAGGCTATGAAATAAAAAATATAATTGAAGAAGACATTGAAGACAAGACCAAAAATTGCCCGTAGCGCCCTTTGTCAAACAAACAGTGCACTAAACTGTGACATTAAAGTTTACCCGACCATCTGTAGCATTCAATTGAAAACATTTTTACGACCTATAGGAGATACGATTTATGTCAGAGATTTTTTAATAGTATTTTTATCGTCATTTGTGACGTCGATAATCGACTCAAATCACAATATCGTGTGTGCAGTCAGAGGAAGTTGTAAATGGGTCACAAAGAAATATTGACCGTTTCATAGCCACATTCTTTTACAATTGGACGAAAAATGGTAATAATAAAATTGAAAATAATATTACAAGGTACTATGAAAGACTTGGTAAGTTGACAATTTCAGAAAGAAGAAAATTTATGTTATGCAAGTTTGTGTATAAGTTTAGAAAGAATAATATGTTTAAGCACTGGTTTATTTTGTCAGCATCTAGTACCAAAACTAGGCCCAAACTTTGTATCAGTGCACACAACACGGCCGACAAATAAATCAATGGTTATTTTAATATTAAATGTGTATTATTAGAACTGACACGCGGAAAACTGGGGATCGCAATCTCTGTCATTCGGCTACTTTATGAAATCCAGATTTTATGGTCTATCACTCAAAATAAAATTATATAGACGACAGAATGGTTAGCTTTTGTTGAACTGCTTAACCGTGGAAATGGGTTTTGCGTTTACACACCTGTAAACTACACACATGTATAGTTATTGGTAATCATATAAATAAAGTTTTGAGATGCCATTAAACAACGCTGCACATAGCCTTCGCTAAAGGTCCTTCAGAAACGTGCCCAATGGGCGTGGTATATTTAAATTAGTTAGAACACTGACCTTGCGTTCACAATACGTGTATATCTACATTTTCAGCATTAATAAAGTTTAAACTATTGACTAAAAAATGTATTAATTGTAATACTTTTTAGGCCCATTGTTACTTGGAATTTAGTTGTAGATGTAAAACACTAATAGTACCAATATATCAATACCGAAACTCCAAAACGATCTTGTACTCAATCATTTTCAATGTTGTAAGGAATTGTCCAAACTAATTAGGTAAATTAAAAACACGAAAGATGATAAGTATACAAGGATAACACACAATATGAACAAACTGCTGAGCTAGAATTGTAAAATATCACTGACTTTCTCATTTAAGATTTTCGCAATTTAATTGAAACATAATTTTACAAAATGACTTCAAATTTCAAGGGGGATTTTGATACGATATCCCCCCTTGCCGAGCTCAGGAGAGATATGACCCCCCCATTCACTCTGTTCCGCAGCCTATGGATCGAACGTTACATTTTTAGCATACTTTAATTTATTCTTCGATTGTAAGGTTTACAAATATATTCATCGCCAATCAGAATAATGGCTAGGTTAGTAACGCTTAATTCAATGCGGAAAATTTAAATTATTTTTTGAGTAGTCGCCGTTTCTCCAATTTGGGACGTTTCTGGGACGTGTAGGGACATCTGCAATATCTTTCGTCACTCCCATTTTCATTGTCACAATCTGAATCTCCGTCACACACATACCAAGGAGAAATACATTTCGGATATTCGGAGCCAGAGTCACCGCATGCAAACTTATACCAGATACAACATGGTTAGACGTGTAGTACAACATTAAATAAAGATTAAGTTTATTAATTTTCATATTGTTACTGAAACGAAAAATGTGTCCCTTCAAATTCCCGGGAGCAGAAAATTAAACTCAAGTAGGAGTTATTACGTTGCTTAGTTTACTTGTACCATTGCAGCCTTGTGGCTAGGGTGTCGGTTTTGGAGGGGGGATCGTGAGTTCGACCCCGTTAGTTCAGTTTTTTTTTTGCTTTTTTAAACAATGCATAGAAATGAGAGATTATTACACTGATGGACGGACAGACGCAATATCTTACGAAATGCTAGATGAAATATCTTCCATCAGCGTAACAATCTCTAGTTTAAAAAGCAAAAAAAAAACTGAGATAACGGGGATCGAACTCACGAACCACCCCTCCGAGACCGACATCCTAGCCACTAGACTGCAATGGTGCAAGTAAAACTTAGCAACATAATAACTCTTACTTGAGCTTAATTTTCTGCTCCCGGGAATTTGAAGGGACACATTTTTCGTTCCAGTAACAATAATCGGTGTGAAGGGTGACATTTCTCTTACGGATCCACTGGGACATTCCGGACAATTGCCTGTCGTTGAATTATTCTCGTCACTCATATCACCACAATCATTATAATTATCATGCAACGGCCATTTGGGCAAGTAAACTACAATTTCGGTACAATGATTTAGATCATTATTTTATCGCGATTCGTCGCCATTTTAAAATTTTCTTCGTTGATTGGTTAGACAAAACAACCAATAAATTGATAAATGACGAAAAATGCATATTTTTGGGAATCACTAAACAATAATCTCTCGATCTCTGTAACAGTTAATAAGTTTAATTAACTTATATTACCATTCCAATAGCACATGATGGACAACGTCCTGTTACAGAATCCTGTTCGTCGCTCATGTCACCACAGTCATCCTCCCCATTGCAAACTAACTTGGCGCAACCAAACTGAAAATAATTTTTGACAAAAGATAGGAATGGTTTTACCGTGAAATTGATAAAAGAGAATATTCACAATATCAAATTATTTAATAACTACAAATCGAGAAGGGCATATTGGGCAAACGCCTGACGAGTTCGCCTCATCACTTCCATCGCCACACTCATCGTCTCCGTCACATATAAAACCAGGCCAAATGCAGTCTCCGTTGGAACATTGAAACTGTAACATTTTTAAAACTCGAACTTGTCACTGGTCAAAATTAATAGTTGTGTGTTAAGTTGTAATTAGATGTTGGATTGTTTACTTACCTCGTAGATCGGGTCACACTGGCAGTACACCTGTTTGAGAATATTTTTAAAACTCGAACTTGTCACTGGTCAAAATTAATAGTTGTGTGTTAAATTGTAATTAGATGTTGGATTGTTTACTTACCTCGTAGATCGGGTCACACTGGCAGTACACCTGTTTGAGAATAAATACGATGCATAAGAAAATTTGAAAGGTTTTCAGGATGTCTCATTCTTTTACCAGCTACTAGAAAGTCACACAAATACCTTGAGACAGTAACTTGAGTGCATCCACTCGCGTTCTTTTATACCGTTTCTGTCCAGACTGAATAGTAATGCAGATGATATGGATCATAGAAATACATTTAGTCGCAATCCTTTGATATCATTTGCACTTCAAGGTAAGTGATAGACATTTCAATGCTGTAACGATAAGGATAGATATTTTATTTAAAAACACAAGCTTTTGTTAACTATGCGTTACAAGGTTGGTAAAAAAGAGAGCAATCCAATATCTGAGCAAATAATATGAGAAATGGTGTTTTGTTTTCGTGTTTACCTGATATCAATGCGATGATGGTTGCAATGTCACATCTTCAGTTTAACTTTAATGGAGCCGTGATGTTATCTGAGTTATCATTTATTTCGATGCGATTTCCATGACCAGGCCTTCCGTGACGGGGTTCCCAGATACTCCACGGGAACAGGGCCCGGAGGACCCAGGGGCCCAGAATAAATAAAACATACTCAACCTTTGAGTAATGTAGTGAGCTGTAATTTGCTAAATTCGATAAATTTGAAAAAAGCCAGCAAATGGTTCTGAAAGACCAGTCTCTCTTTTTTCATTAAAATTTACAAGTAGCAACTAAGAACAATCCTTCAGTTTCAAACACCGAGACAATTAAATGTATCCTTTTTACCATTTCCGCTAGCAAAAACATTTAATTTTGATAAGGTTATTTCCAAAGGACCCAATCACAACTTGAAGGCCCGTAAAACTTAAAAACTTGCCTAAGCTTTGTATACATGATAAAAGTAACCACTTTATGCATGCTAGATGCAGAATTCCATTGGAAATAAAATGTTTTATTTTCCACCTTGTGGTTTGCTTGGAATCCGACGCTGCAAGCGCTTAAGTTGGGATACCTAATCGATATATTTAGCTAGACCGAAGTGTTTATGCCATAATGACAATGTTTGCATCGTCTGTGTAAAAGTAAACCTCTAATTGTCCTATGTCTGTTTTTGTCTCCCTTAGTTTTTTTTAATGTAGAGAGCCCAGCTCCTTCCCTTCCATCAGCAAGTTTCGCATTTTGACTCCGTAGACACCTTGGGCTTCAAATGGGTTTCCAAAAATAAGCATACAATAGGCGATAAACGAAGGTAAATGCAAATTTTTAAGGCCTCTGTCACTTTGAATTTTTACTAGCATGGTCTTTTAACATTTTGTACATCATGTTCATATGACTTGATTTGCGCGCAAGTTTTAATTAGATTATTATCAGTTTCTAAAACTTGTATTTGTAGAAATCAGTTTAATTATTTCATGGACAAAGTACTCGAAAATATAAACGATCAAAGCATTATTACACTCCTCATAACAAAATGTAAAAAATGCAGTTTTTAAGTCATGGATACTAACATCACATTTTGAACTGCATGAAATTACGTTTATCGCCTTCGGTAAACATATCATTGAAACTACATTTTAAGCATAATCACAAGGTGTCCTAGTCCTGGGTATCTAAACTTTTAATCTTATCCTAATCTACGCATACGAATTTACAAAAATTACTCCAAACGGGATTGGATACTTGTTTCGTTTGTGTTCTTCGTAAGTGCAAATAATTTGCATTAAAAAACTTTACTCTAATTTTAGTAAACATCGTTTATGTTAGCAGACATAGGTATATACTAAAAAGTATAATTAATCAACACAATATGATATCACACATTAAGTTGTTGCGCAAATTATTTCTGTAGGGGCCCGGAATCAAGGGCCGGGAGTCAGCTCACGGAGGGCCTGTCCGTGACATTCAAGTGTTTTACATTATTCCGCTTATTTTATCATTTTACTTTGTTGATAAGGTTAGTAAGGTGTTGGAAGGATTTTTCAAATCT
>JAHZNB010005633.1:0-10383 GCA_027744295.1 Callyntrura guangdongensis
AATGTCAGTTTTCTGGGACAATCTAATAGTTTTTTCAACTAATTTGCTGTGTGTTAAATTAATCAATGAGAGATATGCCAAAATTGTGCAACACTGAGAGATATACAACCCACCTCACAAAGTGCCGAGAGTTATGCATGCAACATTTTTTAAACAAAACATATACAATAAAGATAAAAATACGATACCTGAAGATTCGGTGAAATGTTATCAATTTCATAATGATGGGGTCACTTACACCCTAGAAAATTTATGTCTAACGAATAAAATTCTTCATTTCGTATTCGGTTGTTCTGATGGTTGATACAGGGTTTTAGCAATCATTTTAGCAAGCAACAATTGGGCTTTCCAAAGTATTAAACATAAGTCGAAATTTTCTTACTAAGATTTCCCAAAGTCTCACTCCCATGGATAGTTAAACTTTAATTTAAATGTGGATTCATTTCAAAACTTATTACAGTGAAACACAATAGGAAGAGTGTAGCATTTCCAAACTTTCAAAAAACAAAAATCCTTGTTTTTTAACCGACTCTGCCAAATTTGGTGTTATGGTTTTTTTATCATAAAAAATTAATTAGTCAAAATCTCGACACAAAATGTTTTATTAGATCAAACAGGGTCACTTATCAAAATGACTGATTTCGTGTGAATTTTTAGGGTACAAAAATTGTTACTTCTTTTTCGATTCGGGCCAAATTTGGTAAATTGGCATAAAAGTAAAGTTATCTATGGTTTGGGTTCAAACTGAGTTATTTTACATTTTGTCAGTAAACAAAGTTAGACAGTCAGTCATTTCAAATTTCTAAAAAAATTATATTTATTATACCCACACCTTCATTTCTAATTCAATTGCCGTAAATTTGAAACAGTGGTTTAGCAACCACGAAAAATTGTTTACCAAAGGTATCAAAGAAAGATCATTTTCAGACCTGACGCACGCATTTTTCCTATAGGTTCAGTCTAATGAAAAGTTAAATTTTAATATAAAAGTTCTTTATTCCTCAACCGATTCAAATGAATTTTGACACACCAGTCTGGAAAAACACGAAATAGTATACTCAAACTTTACAACATTAACGATCGTATTAACACCAAAAACGAATTCTATATAACTTGAATCTTTACTTGTGTTCGCAAATTTCCGATAACGGAAGTCTAATGAAAAGTTAAATTTTAATATAAAAGTTCTTTATTCCTCAACCGATTCAAATGAATTTTGACACACCAGTCTGGAAAAACACGAAATAGTATACTTAAACTTTTCAACATTAACGATTGTACTCTAACCAAAAACGAGTTCTATATAACTTGAATCTTTACTTTTGTTCGCAAATTTCCCATAACGGATCTTATCAGCTGTCGATCAGTTGTCCCTGATGTAAATTTATGGGACGATTATTTATGATATTCCAATTACTACTTACAAAAAATACACAATTCCCTATTCTTTTTGTAGTGCTATAGTCATATGGTTTAAACGGTCCCGTTTGTTT
This sequence comes from Callyntrura guangdongensis, assembly GCA_027744295.1. NCBI lineage: Eukaryota > Metazoa > Arthropoda > Collembola > Entomobryomorpha > Paronellidae > Callyntrura > Callyntrura guangdongensis. The sequence continues at coordinate 1,494 of JAHZNB010005633.1, forward strand.
TTTATATTCCAGCCCTCTGGCCATTGCTTCTGGAGGCAACTCGAACAAATCTATTAGGGTCGGAATGCCAATAACATGCTTACATATATGGAATTTTAAGAAATTTACACAAGTGCATCGGAAATGCTGTACACACTCTAAGACTTTAAAATACAATGAACGTCATATTTATGCTTACAAAAAAGTTTAAAATGTATACGATTGTTATGCATAATTGCACTATAATTCAACTTTGACAACTTGAATCCTATAAAAGAAAGTTGTTGGTCATCATGTCTAGAATAAAACATCTCTATCGTGTGGTCAATCCAGTAATCAAACAACCTGTTACGAATTCCTTTTGCGAATCAGTTAATCCAAGCTGACGATGATTTTTGTAGGGTTAATTGTTTGAGGAAAATGTATACACGCCTTTGGTTGGGTCTTTTCTTGAATTTGGAGGGGTACAATAATATCCAAAACTGCATCATGTGTTAAGCGGTTGGTTTTATTCTCCAGTATGTAGCAACTTCTTATAATATAATCTACACTTCCTAAAATTTTAGTTGTCTTCGTGTTTCCTACAGAACTCTCTTTTTCGTCAGACATCGTGACCAAGATGCTTACTGTCTGGCTTCGTAAAGTGGAATGAACCTTAATTTGTAACCTCCACGTCAACTACTGAATTTACTATATTCCAATATGGTAATTTCATAAGCTGTAATTACCATTATAGGTAGATTCATTTTTCCTTAAAAATATTGATTTCGGCCCTTGAAATTATTGATAAAATAATCGTCCTATAAATTTAAATCAGGGACGGCTGATCGATGCCTTTTCCCCGCCGGAATGAATAATCATAATCTAAGGGACGATTGATCGGTCTTCACTAAATGATTAATTGTATGCCGTTATCTATATATAAATATATTTAACTTATACGGGTACTGCATCCCCTGATTCCAATGGTAACAATAAAAATTCAGAATGGTCACATTCAATAAAATTAGTAATGACGACCAGCGCGCTTCGCTTTTTGATAGGTAGTACTACAACGTACTGCTCAATACACACACACATTTTTAAAAAACTAGATTTATCGCTCTTGTACGTTTTCATACATTTTCAGTGATGATTCTTAGAAACCGGAAGTTCATGAGAAATTACATTTTTTTTGGGTTTACCTCGAGAATCCTGAGCTTTCGTATCTCGGCAAATCACATTAAAATACGATCGACTGGGCCCATGTTGAAAGTCATAAAAAGTAATATTCCATCTTTTAGGTAATATGTATTATTACCACTCATATTAATAATTTTTTATGAAATAAAGCCCATTTTTTTAAATATTTTGATGACTTTCGGAAAAATTGTCTGAAATATAAATATTCTTATTATAAGAAAAAAATTTACGGTTAGTTTGTGACTATGAACTTGGTAAACAGTGATCTACATTGGTCTGGCTGACAAATAAAATTTTATTTAAAGATGTAAAAGTGAATTTAGCCATTACTTTGTTTTTCTACTTATGGACATGGACACGTTACTTTTTGTTACTGCACAGTAAATTAGCATCTGATTCTTTAAAAACCATTAAATAAAAGTAATATTTTGAGCCATATTGAGGGAATAAAATAATACACATTTTGGCCTTTTTTGGGTAATAAACCTCCGCTCTGATGATCAATTAGCTACGCTATATAATAAACAATTATTGCTAGAAAATAAGCTTGGAAATTCTCGTGCTCAACTACTCAAAGGGTTTTAAGGGCACGACAATAACATTTCGAAACTATTATCAGTTACTAGTTTCAACACACGTGCATCGCATAATGCAACAAACTGATTATCGCCAACATTAAAAATTGTAGAAAATCTACAGCAGAGGTTAAACTGGTTGGCTGAGAAAACTGGAAAGTCGCGAATTACCATGACACATATTTACAAAAATTAAATTCGAAGGAAAACATTACAGGTTAGGGGGAAAATACAAACTACGTGTTTCACAAGTTTAGCTGACAAAGCCTTATATACTTATAAATGTAACTAGTACATCTTTGGTCAAAGCACAATTGCTTGTGTTTTTATGGTGAAAAGTAAACGAAACTTTACGCCACAAAATTAACACTTCTGTTAAAGAAATCGAGAATCTAAGCGTACAACAGTAGACAACAACCGTTGGGTACCTTAAAATGGCACATAAGAATGCCAACGTTACCCAAAGATGCGTCCAAAATGACTGTTTGCTAACTCTAAAGGACTATTTTTTCTTTTCAGGTAAATTTTAGTTTTACCAAACTTCTTTTCTAAATGATGGGGTTAAAAATTGGTACACTGATTTGAATGACAAGTAATATGTTAGGCAATTTGTCGAAATGGATAAAGTTGTATAAACATAGGAGCATCTGTTGTATATGTTGAAAAAGCGTATTGACATGTTTTCAATCTCAGGATATTACATCTTCTCTAAAAGCTGTTTATTACTTGAATCACATGATATCAATAGAAAGCCCAGAACATCTTATCAATGGACATATCTTTCATAAGTTTCATACGAAATAACCCAATTTTAATAGAAACTTTCATTTACGAAGAGAGACTTTTCAAAATATCATCTATACAATATTTTGACGACATGTTTTTCTCATATAAGTGGCCAAAATGGACAATCCGAAGAAATACGGCAATTTTTTTCGCGCTTCGCGTGTCCCCGTTTTCCATATACATGCGTTCATGCTGTGCCCCCCCAAATTCGTGACCTAGCTACGCTCTTGGATATTACACAGTTGTTTAAATTAGTCTTGTAACATCAAAAACAAGCTTCACAATTAATTGACAACTTATTCGTATTGAAAGCAGAATTACGCTTCAGTGAACCGGGTAGTTATCAGCCCGAAAAAGTAAAAGAGAAACGAAAAGACAGCACAAAATTTCTTTCGCACAAGTGAAAGAGGTTAATTCCGACGCAATCTGTTCCAAGTTCAGATTGCCTTAGTGAGACCCGACTGACGGACTGATTCTTTAATTACAAATTCTACTGGCAATGCCAACAAGTACTTAAATTATAGTTTTGATGTTTCAGTTTTTTCCATAAGCAAATTACTTATACAATTAACAAATAACTATGTTTTCTGATGCAAAAGTTACTAATTATTTAAAACTTGAAGGCAGAAGTGTTTAAGTTGCAAGTTGAGTTGTGAAAGGCTGAGCGGAGAGCGAACTTATTGTTATTGTATCTTGTGTTCAAATTGAACCAATATTATTCGCGGATTGTTATAGAGTGTCCTAGGGGTAAAGTGATATTACAATATAGTCGTTGTTGAAGAACGGAGAACGTTGGAAATCGTCGTCATCAAAGTAGTGCAGTGGCGTAGCAATTGTTATTATTGTTATTATCGATTACCTCGGGAATTACTACATGCGAGAGAGGAAATTACGGCTGGGAAGTATGTCTATTACTAACTTATGTATGCGCAGCATGTGCACTAAAGTTCTTGGTTTTGTCATTGTCTGTGTAGGTGTGTGTTATTCTTTGAAAACTACTCACTCTAAACTATTCAACCAATTGACTCAAAAGTTGGCACACATGCATTATAGGTCAATATCTTCCTTAAAGCTGATTTTCAACCAAGTCGGATAACTGCAACCGTTAGAAACCGTTACGACTCCAGTTTTTTTAATAGCAACATAGTACATGCAATATATCATTGGACTAGTCTCAGCATACAAAACAATTTATATCACATTTTGAGCCAAATTGCCAAACAGGAACCACTAGAAAATGTCATGACCAATGCAAATCTCATTGCATACAAACGTTTTATGTGCTGGTAACATCAGTCTTGTTTCTCACAAAATACATTTTATTATCTTTGATTACTAGTATTAAACAAACTCCAATATTTCGCAAATATTGGAGTTTATTGGAGTAAATATTAAATCCCATTTTGGGGGAAAAAGGGGAATTTGGGAGAGCATATCGTGTTCTACGTGCACGTTCATATCTACGTGTTCCCCTGACTGTCGCGGCGTAAGCCATAGTTAAGATTAGTAGTATTAGTACGATATGGACCGTGTTCTCTGTAAGTCGATCTCTAGGAACCTTGAGTAATGTCTAATTAGAGTAAAAGTCTACTTTGTAACGATATGTGTCTGCAATAAAGTCAATTATTATTATTTATTATTATATCAAAATCCACCTCAACGTCAAATCGTACGAGTGTCTGTTTTGTGAGCAGTCGTTCAGTCAGAGTAAAACCCTTCAGAATCACATTCGAGTCCACATCGGGGAATTGCCCTTTTCATGTGAAAATTGTGACAAGTCTTACAGTTCCAAATCAGCCCAGTCCATTCATCGTCGCGGTCACTTAAAAGAACCAGCGTTTCACTGCTAATATTGTGGTGCAAAATTTGGTTACCTAAATGTTTTGAATTTCCATCTAAGAACAGAATACAAAGTAGAGAATGTAGGACGTGGCATCCCGTACATTTTCCCATTCTTTGAAAAAGAATTCACAAGAAAGCACGATATGAATCGTCACATTCAGAGAAAGGTCAAAGAGAAACCTTATTCTTGTCAAAAGTGTGCCAAATCGTTTTCTACTACTGTTAGGGATTTGAAACGTCACACGAGGCCAGTCCATTGTACGTATGAGGACAATGACTAAAAACGTCCAGTAAACGTCAAGCTCTTGAAGTTTACTGAACCATGTTCGTTACCATCACAAAGCGGTTAGATGGAAAAAGATGATACACTTTGATCATCTTATTTAAGTACAACTTCATTTTATATTATCCTTACTAAATATTCTTGTAAAATAATTAAATGTTTTTGTACAGGATGCAATTAAAAATGTTTTTGGGGAAAGTATGTTTGCTTTCTTGTTTTATTTGAATTAGTTAATCACCCGATTGTTACGCAAACATATTTATGAACACTCTATTTATTGGTGAAATATAAGAAATGTGAAGGAGATCCACCTCCAATAATAATTAGTACATATTTTTTGGTGATGATGGTTAACATGTATCGTTATAAAGTTTCATCCGTAACAGAACACCTGAGTTAAATATGAATCATTTCCATAAAACTAGTGAATTATTGTTTGAAAATTAAGCTAGAAGTTCTAGATTTAGAGGGCGCGGAGGTATTTTCAGTGGGATTGAATTGAATTGCACTTTTATTCGTTCTAGCCATTTCAGTATGATAATAAGTACTGGTTTCCAAATGGTTACACGTTCAAAATATATAATTTACCAACTAGGATAGGGATTGTCAGTTGTCACCAAAAACTGGGTACTTCGTTTGTGGCGCTGCGAGATAATTTCGTGGGCTGCGACGAATTATGATGGTTTGTAGAGGCAAGGCTAGTTGTATTTTAGATAACTGGGTTGCCGATAAGAGTTTAAATAAGGTAAGTGGCGTCTGTATGTGGGTAAAGGTGTAATTCATTTTACGTATTTATGAGTTGAATTGAAATTGAAAATTGTATGTTTATTCCGTCCAGCCATTTGAGAAATACTCTATCCAATTTTTGTATGATTGGTTCCTGAAACTCAGCTAATGTTCCCACAAGCCCAACCGTAGCAGACTTGTTCCATTCCACCGGTGCAGACATACGATCTTGGACTATACCAGCTACGACGACACCGCATGGCATCAGCCCAGCAGAATCCTCTCTTTAGTTATTTATTATTAAAGGGCCACACTTTTGGCAAATGTCGATTCATATAGTTTCGCAGTTCAGCATGAGCTTCAGTATGTGAATGAATCCACAATGCTAATTTCAACATGAAATCTTTCTTTGCCATACTGTTACGAGTACAAAGTCCTTTAGCAGGAAAGTCAATCCTTTTGTTAATCGTATGGCGCATTTCATGCCTATTAGGCTCTTGGTTGGCAGTGAACAATGATTGACGCAAAGTTACATTTGCATGTCGTTTTTCCAATGTGACGCAACATATGCACATTATTGTTACTAGGAGTTGAGGCTAGGAAGATCTGTTACACACTCCACTTCCTACCTTTTTTAAATCAATAAATCATGTGACTCCAACATATATTGTGCTGTACGATAATATTTTAATTCTGCCGTCCGTATATCTTTATTACTTTATCTCCCAAAATTTTTTAATTTCATTTTCTTATCAACCAAAGTCAACATTTGACAACATAAGATTTGCTTAATGCTTGTAATTCGAGAGGCTAGTGACAGACGAATAATTTCTTGGAAGCAAATAATTCTTGAATAGTAATTAAAAAACCGTTTTACCATTAGGTTTCTTTATTTTATTTTTTTCCCATTACTATCAGACAAAGCAACAACAAAATTTGTTAGACCATGGTTGTCAGCAGTAATCTGGTCTTACAGGTTTGCTAAATTGTTTAAAGATAAATCAATGCATATTATTTTCGCGGATTGTGACAGTATTTCAAAATTTGTGGATACGTACATTGATAGTTAGGCCCTGGAAACAAAACAAATGTTGACCACTATTTCTATTAAAGCGAACTCCACAAATATTCTTGTGAATCTTGTATATCCAATGTTAGCGAGTTAATGTTAGAAACTTTAGCTATTAACTTTCATGTGACATGGTTCTGTAACAGCCAAATGTATCATTAATTTACGTTTCATTTGTTTACACGGAAACGAAATCTCAGCAGTACTTTCAAGTACGCAATCAACAGTCCAAATATATTATTCTGAAACGTTGGTTTTAAAGTAGCAATTTTAGAAGAAATTTTTGTCGTGACGTGTGTCCAAATGGGCTCCACTGCAAATGCGAGTAAAGAAGGAAATATTCCAAATGGTAGAATAATAAACACAACTTTTATGCTTCCCGCCAAATTTGCTGCTTGAAAGAATCGAGATTTGACAGGAAAATCCAAAAGCATTCCTCTGAATTCGTAGTAGTTTTTAGCAAGGTGTTCCAAATAATCGATAATACCTGACGAGTAGAGCGCTTTCATTTTGAACAGAGCTTTTGCAGGGACCCGCCCTTTCCACACGAAGGTCATGATCCTTGTAGCCATTACTTCTTTCCCAAATGACACATGTGAATGATGATACCTCTCGTATTTCAAGTTGTAATATTTTTTCAAGTTCAAGAAATTTTCCTCTCTGACTATTACAGCTATCCGTCCCAATTTTGTACAATTTGGAATTTTGTATGCTGGGTAAATAGCTAAATTAGAAAAGTCTTTGATCGGCAAGGATGCGTCTATCATTTTTGTGTTGTTTAAAATATACAATTCTGCTGGGGATAAATGGGATGAATAATTGCATGTCAGCGCTAGCGAATGTTCCCTATCCCTATAAATAGAGAATATGCAAAGTATTAAGCAGCTACAGGAGATTTTTTATATAGTTAAATAAATGGTCATACCCTGAAAATTTTCCCCATAAGCGGCCATTATAAACATTAATTATTTCTGATTTGTAAACCGAAATTATGTGCTTCGTATTCTTGCTTCCAAGGCCGCTGACATCGCCAGCGTACCCTCTCCATTGGTAACAATGACTTCCACGTTCAGTCGTAAAAGACTGTAGTCGCTTATAGGTAACACCAAGACGGGATTTCGGATTTGAATTCTGTTGTAATTTTGAGTAGACTTGGTACGAGTTGTTGACAAGTTGCTCAAATCTCGAGTAGGGCACGGGAGGAATTGGACTTACAATTTTCGTGATGTTTTCTCCTTTGTAAGCCTCACCGAGTATCATTCCGATGAATAGGGAGACGGCAGCAACAATTCGAAAACAGAAGTACCGTTTAACATATTTCTGGTCATTTGCATTGATGAAGCCTTGGGTAACCAAACTCCTTCCAGTTGCCATTAAGTACCTATCCAGTAGGTTCCAATAAAATGCACGCATATCTTGATTGTCATGCAGTTGCAGTTGCACAAAAACTTCCGCGAACACAATGATGCCAGTTAGAACCAAGGCTACTCCAATGACATGAAAGAAGATAATTGTGCACCATGACGCGAGGTCGTATGATACCACTAGCTGTATAAATGGAACATTTCCAATCTGCTGACCACAAGCTATGAATAAGAAGTTAACTTGATTAACTGCAAAGTGAGTTGGGTGGCTGGGAGTACCTGAATAAAATTCCATGGATGGATAAACGGCAGTTTCAATTAATTTTACGCGTGAAACACGAAAGGGAGATATGCTCTTATATGAGGCGTTGCCCACAGCATTATACAGCAATAGTTGATTCAACCATTTGTGTCCGTGAGACATTGAAATTCTTTCGAAGAAATCTGTTCTTTTCGGGTCTTGTGGATACAAAAAACGACTTTGTTTTTTCAGAGCTTCCATGCTTTCCCGTAGTATCCACAGCTGCTTTGTTTCGTCACTGTGTATTTTTTTAAATGATCGATGAAGCGACTCAATATTGAAAGCATCCTTTTCGCGAATTGCTACTTCTCCCACGGAATATGCTTCATTTTTATCCTCATTGCAGTCGTGGCAAATCACAGTTGTTTCGTTGATGCGACCTTTTACCGTTTTCCAATGTAGTAATTCCCAACAAGCCATTGGCCACGTTTTGGAATTTGGATAGTAAAGATATACGTAGATTCCATTTATCCATTCAGTTTTCCCGTCAAACCAAGCTTCCGCGACGAGAATATCATATCGCCACCTGTATTGAAAGTTGCTTATCTTTCCAGGATAATGATAAGTAGACTTAACGAAACGTGATTCTATCCAAAAGTCATTGCTAAAATATCCATACCGAAAAATTCCAACGTTATCAAAGTCGTGATAGAAGTGCGACTTTATTGGCATTCCATGCCTATGGTTATTTTCGCGGGTTCCCTCGTTCATCAATATTTCGTTTGCCTTTGTTGGCGGGAATAGATAAACATGAACTTCACACATCCAAGGTCTTGCCTTAAA
>JAHZNB010005634.1:0-12440 GCA_027744295.1 Callyntrura guangdongensis
CTCAAATTTGGCACACAGGTACCTTAGACTAGTCTGGGATCTCTGGGATATAATTTCAGCAAATTTGGTTTACCCCCGGGGGTCATTTGGGGGGTCAAAAATTAAACTTTAACCAAAATGGCTCAAACTTGGCACACAGGTGCCTTAGGTTAGGGGGGTACAATTTTAGTAAATTTGGTCGACCCCGGGGTTCATTTGGGGGGGGGGGTAAAATATTAAAATTTTGCCAAATTAGCTCAATATGGTGATACCAGGTCAACTGACAAGTCAAAATATCAAGTTTTTAGCAATTCAATCAGCATACGTCATTGCAAAACTGTCATCGGCGTCTCTATACAGCGATTAAGCCAGTTTATTTTTACTTGAGTTATTATGGACTTAACTGGATTATACTATTTCTGCATGTTTTAAACGTCAAAAAATGACAGTGATAATGTTGCTTTTCATCATGGCGAGATACACGTATGCACTCATTCCTTTTAGGCTTTACATCACAGAAAAGTGTATGCTTTAATTGTGTGGTAGTAAATGTGAGGCGTTGTCATCTCTGTCTCGTGGAATGTAAAGAGAGTTTGTTGTCGTCTTCGTAATTGCGTTATCTTTTTGGTGCAAATTTTGTTTTACATTTTTTATGTCTGAAGCAAAGCAGGAATGTACTTTCTTTTTTGTACCAGCTTACAAAACTGTCTGATACGTGGAAACTGATAAAATGAGCTAGTATGAAATAGCTGGATTATGTTAGATTATTTAACATCTGATCATGTATAGTGTAGCTTATTTGCATTTGGAATTCACAAAACGGTGTAGAATTCGCGCGATGTCGACTTCTTCGAATTTCTGGCGCTTGGCAATTGCCCATATTATGAATTTTCAGTACGTAAACATCCAACCAAGTTAAACCTTGGGAAACATTATTCTCATTTGTTGTTCTTAACATTTGTTGAGATATTTAAATACGGGTTAATTTGGTTCTCGTGATTTTACTAGAACGATGACAATGTCACAGGTCCTGTAAACTTTATGTACAATTTATCAACAATTTTAATGTAATGAACCTTGTTAAGCCCAGATTAAATTACAGTGGCTGCCTATACTACCACGACACAAATATGATTTTTATTACTCCATGCAACGTAGAGCAAAACTTATCTATTGTAATTAATGCATGTAAACCATGTAATAAGTGTCTGGCGTCTGGTACCCCATGTCTCATCTTATCATACTCGATTTCAAACCAATTTATTGCATTTTGCACCATTGGTTTTTAGTACGTAGAGAATATTTATTGACTGTTCGCCAAATGACAATGTTTTTGTGTTTGCCTTAATTGATCGCTTGTGCGTGTTTCTAACTTTGAGTAATGTTAAACGATATGCCTGGCTGACAAAATGCTTCATTTGGAAAATCCAAGATTTAGTCAGCGTAACCAACGAACAGTCTTGCACATAACAGAAACTTACCTTGAACGATTATTTACTATCGTATTCTCTATTATTAACATAACGCTATTAACCAAACGCAATGTCCCTCTGTCTTGGGGAAACCTACTAAAACTCTAACGGTTTATAATGAATGATGATTGCAGTTAGGAAGGAAACGACTAACCAAATTAAAACATAAAAGAATACACAACACTCGCAAATCAGTTGGCGGTCAGTCAATCAATACTTTGACAATTTATTTTAGAACTGTGCCCTCTTTGCCACGCCTGCCGAAATGGACATGATATTAAACTTTCCTGTTATTTTTAAGCCTAGGTTCAACTCACACACATGAGACGATAACTAAACAGAAAGTTTTAAAATGTACGTTACATGTCCTTATATATTGACCTTGCTCATCAACTCATTTATAAGTGATTAAAACATTCGTCTTACAAATTGCGTTGCACAAAGAAAATCGTTAGCGAAGTGTAATGTCATGTAGGTAGACAAGTTTGATGTTATTTTTAATTACTGTGTACGGCATTAACTATGTTCTAAATGTCACGTACGTATGTACTCGTTTTTAAACAAGGTACTCATTTTTTGCTATGAACTGGACAGGAATTGAATTGGTTAATTGCAGAAACAGTGGTAATTTGCCAAAACGGGGAATCAATTGGTAATCTGCATGCTAACCTTGTTAATGTTAATGATTAATGTTGGCAAGTATTATAGGTTTTGTGTGTAAAACACAAATGCAGCATAATATACGTAGATGATAGTGAATAGTGAGTACTGAGTTCATTCGTCACTTAACTCAAAATTAGAGATGGATCCCGTGTTTTCGTAGCGCTGTCAGTACTCACAGTAGTACAACAACACATTTCATGCCACGCAAAAGATAAAAAAATGTACAATGAGTAAAGTTGCATGTGCCATGTGCTCTTAACAGTATACCATATTTATTAGCTCATTGATATAATTACGAATAAAACCTCAGCATCTGTTATATAAGCTTAACTCACAATATGATGACTGCGTATAACGTCAACATTTTAAAGTGCGCTTGGATAAATTTATAAAAGGTACATGTGTGAGCTGTGTTCGTTTTTCCCACAACGATAATATTTTTAGTAATATGGATTTTTGTATTTAATGTTCCAGATTCCAATTTACATTGTTTTTCAATACAATTCATAGTAAAAACACTGTACGATATTACCGTCGAAATTGTTCCAAGAATCCGTTGTCATCTGAGTTGATTAATTATCGTCGAAATTGTTCCAAGAATCCGTTGTCATCTGAGTTGATTAATTTAATTTCATAAATGGATTTTACGTATGACATTAGAGATAAGCATCTATACATCTGCTGCATTTGCTTGTTCAAACTCCGTTTATCACCATCAACATTTTCACTACAATAGCCGAATGTCAACGTTGTTCGGATCCAAGACTGAGCGCGCAAACTTTATTATTTGCATCGAACCTAATACAAAGTTATTGATTTCGTGACATAACGAAAACGAAAATTTTAGGTAAAAATGCACTACCCTCATCACATCATCCTCAAGACGAATTCCTAAATCGTGTGGTGTGTCTGGGCTGAAAATTGTTGCCCCCATCATGTACATGATGAGTGACCTTTCATCCATTATCAAGTTAAAACCAAGTCATGAATGTGTAAGTTACTAAAAAAACTGTTAAAAATTTGCTTATGTAAAGCTACAAACAACATATATAATACATGGTTCGACGTAAAGACTGACAATTAATTGTGAGTGTTACAGTACTTGTTTTGTTACAAATCATGAAAGCAGCGTAAATTTGCAATAATAATGGCACCACAAATTTTTCGTAATTCATTTGTTTCTTAATGACAATAATCTAGTGGGTGGTTGGTTGCATTTGTTTCCTTGCCCAGACAAATATTTTCTTGGAGTTTTGTGCATGAGGTATTGTAATTGTATACACGTGAAAGAGGAATCTAACCAGTTAGAACGGATGCGTTGACCACTTGAGGGGGTATTACATCAACTGTCTAACACGTATTACCTAACGCGAGTGTATATGTACGTACAAAACGCTTTGTTTCGTACTGTTTACTCGTACATGCTTACATAATATTTATAATTGGCTGTAGGAGACGTTCTATACACTCCATCCTTTTTTTAAACAACAACCCTTTGGATTTTACCCGGCGTTTGGGATTATAGATAGGAAGATGGTAATTGCAATAATGACATACTGACTACTTTAGCCAGGTCAGGCTGGATGGAGGGCAGAAAAGGGAAAAAAGAACGTTTCACCAAAAAAACTTGTTTTTTGCTACTAGTCAAACATCTATGCTGCTGATGGAAACAACCAAAGGCACATTGTTCTCTGCACACTGACTCCAAATTCGTGTTAGCCGAGGAGAGGAGGAACATTTTAGCTGTTGTTGTTGTTGCAGTTGTTGACTTTGAAAACAACCTTTGCCAACGTGGTTCAACAAAAGAAAATCACATGCGTGCTGGAGTCCAATGTAACTTGGATGGAATACCTACATAATATATCCCCAACTGCACAAATACATGAATACAGGCAACGCATAGAATAGCATATCATGTCGTACAACTTGGTTTTTATTACAAAACCAAAAGCTTCACTGTATATATATTTTTGTATCTATTCGTGATCCGGTTTCTGTGAAAGACTCCCTTTTTCTTGCTACTATTGACTATGGATATATATTCCTAGCCTTTGTGTAGATTCCTCGTTTGGTAGAAGTTTTATGTTGTTGAGCTCTAATGATAAGCTACTTTTCTAACAGCCATGTCAGGAAACTCGATTCTCGGTTCGTTTGGTTGGTCGGATCCCTCCACATTTCATTTGCTTGTTTTTCTCCATCTATTCCCTGTATATTTTTTTATTCGGCAGGACATGAAACTATCAAAGAGAGTTGTGTACGTGTTTGTGTGTTGTAGTTGTATGAAACTATGTATCACTGTATGTATCCTGCCGTCTGTCGTATGAAGTATATATAATATAATATTATATAATATTACAGCATAATCTCAATCTGGTAAAAGTTATAAAACGCACACACTGGTTACATGCAATATTATATTATAATATGACAATGATATGGCAATGCAATCGCAGTAGGTCTCATTTACAGATTAGAACAGATTGAATATATGTACTGTCTAGAATGCGTGGAATAAATGTGTGGAATCGAGGCTTTTAGTCGTTTTTACCTCTTCTCGCTCCCTCTCTCTCTCTCTCTCTCTCGTCATCCGTCCGTGTACTTTTTTTAAAACCATTATGAAGCTTTTGCCTATGGCTTTTTTAGAAAATATGTTTCCTTTAAATGTTCTGGCTTCCATGTTTCCATAGTATTCACTGGCTGGCTAGCGGCGATGATGATGATGATGATGATGATGGCTTGTGGTGAGGTGAATGCCGAATTGCACGAATGCATGACTATGTATGCATCACTTACCTAATATTACACTGTGTAGTAGCTGGCTTTGAAACCTAAACCCAAGCTGTTTCTGTTCTGTGTGAGTGCGCGATGTGATCGTGAATGCTAGTTTATTTTTCTCGTTTGCCCTTCATATACCCTCTTGCCTTCGTTGGTTCACTCACATCAAAATCAACCGCATCAGTTTGCTTGCTCACTCGTATTATCACTATCAAGTTTTCGTTTTTTTACCTCCTACTCCTGCTCGCTTCGTTTTCAGTAAGATTTTACTCTCGTGATCAGAAGAGTTAAAAGAGTGAGAGTCAGACTGTTGCCACAATATATAAGGGCAGTAGCATTGGTACATGTAACTCCGAAGATGAAGGAACTTTGTTTAATTCTTCTTCTTCACTTTGAACTTTCATTTTTTTCGTAAAAATGCAAAATCTACCAAATGAACGCCTTTTGAGTGCTGATGGAGGTGGACATAATTCCCATCTTGTAATATGGTTAAAAACATGCAACGTCTATAAAAAGGCATAAAAGATGTTTCAGCTCGATATGCACCAGTTGGTATGGTATCTCAAATTATCCTCTTTCGTCTTTGTGTAGCTTCTTTACGTACGAGGACATTTTTTTTCAGTCCAAACATTGTTTCGTAGTAATGATGATGACAAAGTTTTATTATTGCTACTACTGCTGGTGTGGTGGTACTGGTGTTGTTGTTTGTTTCGGTTAACGAAACAATGTTGCCAGGAATGACGTTCGCTAAGATAGAAACTTTTAGTTAAACTATTATGTAGAGAAATTATGAATTGGACTTTATGGCATGATGAGCAACGTAATCACCCCTTTACCCCATTCCCCTTTTTGTTACTATTTTTCGTTTGTTGAATACCATTCCGTTTTCCCAGATAGCTACAAAAATTCTAATCGACCACGATTAGTTGTAGTTTCCCTTATTTGTGATTCTCGAAGAAGACGAAGCGTTTCTGAAGCATGAAAACTCATTATGTGTAATCACCGTCAGCACAAACGAGCGCAATCCCAAAAGGCGGAATGGCAGGACCAACAACGCACACGGCAATAACGATATTAGGAAAACAACAACAGGCATCAACGTGTTTCATAGGTTTCTCTCTATCGTTCCGTGTCATAAACAGGTTACTGCGTTTTTGTCAAGTTGCCGCTCCCCATTTCTTCCTCATGCTGCTACTCTGGAAACTTTTAGTTCTCAGTTCATAGGAGAACACGGACGCACCGGATGGAAAAACGTATACCATCCACCATTACAATTAAAATCATCCCAGTCGCGTATTAATTTAATTATTACTACATGGCAGTACTACATTAGTAATGGAATAAAACTTGGTTTCCAATAGATGGCTTCATTAAAACACCATTTTAGCCGAAGCGAGGTGATGACAATGACGTATATTCGTAGAATGTAGCATCCAATTTTCGCACATGGGGAACCATTACAATTACGGTATCCTTTATATAATAATACGTAATATTTTATATGATGATAGAACATGCAACAATACATAACTATCTGACGCATCAAAAAGTCAAGTGCCTGATGGTGCTGTGGCTGTGGTGCTTCTCTTTATTATATTATTGGTGAGGTGGCGACGATAAAAGTTGCACGTTTTTTGCTGTCACTTTACATATACCTAAGTATTTTACAGGATGGATAGACGCAGAAGTGGTATCACATGCATGCATAATGGATACAACATTACGTATATAAGTGGACAATCTTTTTAAGTTTTATTATGGTGAAGGTAGGCAAGGCAAGGCGGCCTCATAATACTATTTTACTATGTATATACGTACCTTCATTTGGTAAACTCCCCTACAGGTTTTTTATTATATTAAAGTAAAAGGCATTCCCAAATCCTGTTCCCTTTTTGACGTACTCTCGCTTGTGTAACGCTGCTCCTGTTATACACTGGTTTGTTACTCGGCTCGGCTTTGTCGTATTCGTTTGGAAGGCTTGACGCTACAATGTGCTCGCAGCGTGTTCCTGAACAAAAACATATTTTGTACCTAACAGCATATTAAGTACAACTGGGTAACTATGTACGTGGTAAGTATTTCTGGGATATGCTGACGCTTAACAGCAACACAACGAATTGTCTTATTTTTGAGTGTATGTATAGTTGATTTGGGGATATATGCATGCTATATATCAAGTCCGAAGTCTGCTAGCTACCCCGTTTTAGGTTGGTCTACACAGAAGCATAATAGCATAATGATATGAAAGTTCCACAGCATGTTTTCCTATCGATAACTTTCGAGCTGTTAGGAATTCTGTTATTCTGGTTCCACAGTCGCTATGGCTAACGGTTTTAAGAAGTTTCGCAGCTGTACTTTCGAAATCAATCCCTAAGGGGCGAACTGAGATTCAAATATTAAAAGGTAAACGAAGACTGGCAGTGATAGAAACTTAAATCCGATGTTCCGTGGCTTATTCATTGCGTATATTACCGAGACATGACTGTTGCGTGAGCACTGCTCCCGTGCTCTAACAGATTCTGCACCGTTGGTTTGGTAATTTTGTACAGTGTGTCACTGGTATTAGTTGACCCCTTCAATGAAAACCAAAGACATGTCACATGCCTATATATAATATAAAATACTGGTATTGCCTCGTCTGAGGATTGTAACGTGTTGATGTAGAAATATATGAACTCGTCCAGCGTATAATTAATTTAAAAAATTTGGGGATAAAATCGGTTAATAAATTGTAGTATTTTACAACTGGTTGAAAATTGATCTCAAGTCATAATAGTCGTAATTTAAAAAAGTTACTATGATAGTCCTACACCAACCTACTATGGCATACTTACAAACGGTTGATTTAAAATCTTAATAATTAGGAATTCAAAATCTGCAAAAATACTACTAGTAACTTACATGTTACCTGCATTACCAAATTTGTTATTTGACAAAGGTATTTATAGGAGAATATCTAGCATTTAGAATGGATATAGGGTAAAAATTTATTAAGTTGACGGTTAAGCTGGCCAGGAGTGTCTGCGTTGTTAGCCAGACAAGCCCGGCATTGGTATTAGTAACCGTTTTGGAATCGGTTATAACGGTTTCATCGGTGGTCAGCGTTTTCGTTGTTTGTGACAAAAAGGTCATGTTTATGGACTAAACTGTGGAATCTAGCAATTAGTGAAGCTATCGTTAGTACTCTATATAACGATAGCTTGACTACCGGTGCGCGGTGGTCTGACAGCGTTCACATAAACACGAACATGGTGTGGGTAGGTGGCCAGTAAATAAAAAGTCAGTGGCTTGAACAACTCTGTTTTTTATACTTGCGATTTAGTGGTATACGGAATCGGTATAGTATTATTCTGTCATGCGGTAGCGTCTCTGCAATGCATTCATACCATGTGGATTTTGTGGATGCTTATGAATCATGACTGATACAATGTTAAAGTATTGGCTCGTGTACTTCACATAAAAAAAGTAGTAAAGTGTATTGCGTTAGTTATTATTACGTATGATATGATGGGGTATGTTATTATGATCTGACAAAAGAAACGAAGAGAGCGGAATCCCTCTCACGGGTTTATCACACGGATGTTTTTAAAGTAAAGTGGTATCCAGATTTAATATGTGTAAGTAGCAGAAGAACCAGACACACATACCAGTCTATATTCCTGTGCATAACGTCGATGTGTAGCATGGTAATTCCAATGCCAGTTTCAGACAAAGACAAGGAGCGTACGTACCTATAAAATTGACAGAAGGCTTCGCTGTCAAATTGGTCGTTCGTGGTATCGTCGTGGTATTACTACTATTACCATTCCCTTCTTGAGATACGTATATGTATAATGTACTTACACGTACTCTTGAGCATATTATAATGTACTTATGCGTCATCTTAAATAGCTGAAATCTCAAATCTCAATTTCTTCTTGTCGTACAAAACGAACAACAATTATGTTAAACTCAAACCAAAATGTCCTTTCTGTCGTAATTTGTCAACACTCTCAACAACACGAGACAAGTAAATGCTCTTATTTGAACATTTTGAAGAATGTGATTATAAAAATTTTGATGGTGAGATGATTGATGACGATCAAGTATTTAGACGTGAATTGTCGCATTCTTATATAAGTTTATCTTTCAATAATAGCTTGTTTTGTCTCTCCGCAAGAACCAGAGCACTATTTGTCGAGGATTTTCTAATTAGTACATGTGAGATACGGATAGTTTTGTGAAATAATATGCAGCGTTGAAATAACTCCTTTTTAAACTCCATTTAGATCGAATGCTTATTGACACAGATGTTATAATGTAAATTGTAGTAATGGATATTCCGTTAACGTGTCCTGATTCCGAACAATTTTTTTACACGTTACTCTATGTATATTGTTGTTTGCTCAACCACCATAGCAACTAGGAAGCTATTTTGAAATAATGTTAAAAGTATAGCATCAATAGTTCATAGCCTTGACATTTATATCCTGCAGTTTACAGGGAATATTATTGATAATATTTCTAGTAATGTCAATGCCATGATTAGACGTGAATTTAATTTTTCCTATGAAACGATCATGCTACTCATATTATTGGATGTATATAATGCACTGGGGAGATGATGATATGTGACGGTAAAAAATAGAAGTGGAATTCAGAAAAAAGACTTCATAATAGAATTTACCCTAACACAGCGTATCACATGATAATGTAATGTGAAATAATGGGATTGACCGTGGCCATGACTCGTCGATGGAGTGAGGATGATCATTTTTACTCGTATATGTGAGCAAAGGGAATTCTGAATGCTGAGATTCTCTTTATTCCTCTAGTATCGAAGTGTAGATATAACATGAATTGAATTCGATTGCATGATACGTGTAGAGTAAAAATGAACAAACCACCATGTGTACAGTAGTTGAGTTGAGGGAGGGAGGAGAAAGGAAGAGTATTGTTGCTGATGTTATAGTACTAGACTTTGTTGGCTGGGTTGTAGTGTTGGAGCCACGTCACCATGCTTGCCTCAGCGCTGTTTGCTACGACGACTACTATTGACTCCCATCATAATCAACATCACGAAATCTTTTTAGGCAGGGAATTGTATGTAATCAGTCACGAGGTGGGCTATTGTTACAAAAATTTTCGCTCGAGTTTTATACAATGTTCTAGCGTTGACTTGAACAGAGAGACGGCAACAACAAGAATTTCATCTTTTGACGAAGAAAATGCTGCAAGTTCGTGTTTGGGGGATATGTCGTGTGTGTATATATATAATTCCTCTTAACTCAACAACTTTGATAATAAAATACAAAAAGGAATCTGTCTGTTGTAGTTTATATTGGTACTGGTACCATCATCATCATCGTAACAACAACAACGTGCACGACTCTCGGGTATGTGTGTAGCTCCCCCAAAAAGCACTAAAGTTTGTTTACATCGTACGTATAACTCAATATGTATTTTCCTGCTTTAAGAGAGTTGAGAGTCGGAGAGAGAGAGAGAGAGAGCATCTGAAAACATCCCTTTCTGTCTTTAGAATTGTTGCCTTGTGTGTATGGAAATTGAGGTTGGCATTACTTATACTTCGCGGAGATGTTGAGGATGGAAAATGGAATGCTATTTAACCTTATAATAAACAAAGCCCAAAATGTTTGAGTACGTACCCTAGTGGTGATAATGCATGTGTGTGCGATGTCAGGCGTAAAAAGTGTCCAGAGAGTCCCGGAACATCCAGCTTAAAAATTTGGAAGGATAGGATGGGAACGGATAACAATCCCTTCTTTTACCAGGTTGTGTTTGTGTCGGGGTACCTGGCAGTTTCTTCTCAAGTGACAGCTAGCTGGGTTTATGAGCGAAATGAACAAAAACGCCCGATAACTTAACCACAGACATTTTTGTTTGTTAGTCTCTGTTCGATGGTACTTTGTTGTTTCCAAAAGAAAAGGGTAGCATCATAATGATCACAGGGGAATAATAATCTTCCTAAGTACATTGTTTTGGCTGTNATGCACAAAAACGCCCGATAACTTAACCACAGACATTTTTGTTTGTTAGTCTCTGTTCGATGGTACTTTGTTGTTTCCAAAAGAAAAGGGTAGCATCATAATGATCACAGGGGAATAATAATCTTCCTAAGTACATTGTTTTGGCTGTACTCACGTTATTCCAATGACACATTGTTGTTCAGGATAAGGTGACATGTGAGCTCAGCTAGTCAGGGGAAATGTATGTTTGTACGAAAACGTTCCGTATTGGTACGATACGACTGACGTAGGCAAGGAATAATAACTTTCATGTTTTCAATGCATTGAACTATTAATGCTCAAGTTTATTGTTTCAATGCCGATTGTATAGGTTTAGGAATGCCTAATTTATTTTTCCATTTTCTTAAATTGCGTTAACACTTTTGAGGGTGTCATCATGAGATGACATCTTTCAGCAGACTATTCACTCATTCATATTATGCCACATGCCGTGATAGAATTCCAGGAATCATTAAAAATTTAATTCTTTGTGAAGAGAACAGCTAAAGGGGAAGAAGTTTATCACAGTCGTTTGGAAGATGGCGAATATGCCCGAATCAGGAACGGATACAGAAAGCAATGAGAGGAAAGCGTCGAACTACGTCGTAAAAAGACCCCACTCCAGGTTTCCCTTCATAGCTCTTGTATATATTCTTTATTTTTTCAATCCTTCATATGCACATTTCTTTATAATGTTACCATACTACTGAGAAAACGGTAAGTTATATAAGTTATGGGAAACGAGTATTTTTAACTTCAAGGGGATGTAGATTTTTGTATGCGCAATCAAAGGGGGAATAATCAGCAGCTGCGTCTAATATTTGCCAAAGATGCTGCAACCAAGTGAGGTGAGGTGAGAGAGAAGAAAATCGAAAGCCTACTGTCACTGGATGACGACAACATTAACTCCAGAATTGGGGATGTGAGGATAATATTAGCGAAAACTAAAATGTCAAATGGCGCTATTTCACCAATGAAAATTTTCGTTGTCAAGGCAGAGCATCAGGTGCTACCCAGTTTTCATCCGTCTAGTGTCAGTAAAATCTGTCATTTTGGAAAAAAATCTTCCTTAAAACTATTTTGTAGGGGAGAGGAAACTCGAGAGGGTGTATTACCTGATTAAACCATATATATTATTTATGTAAAAGTACCAACTCATGGGAACACTAACTTGTTACTGTCGCATACATAGAACTTTTTTAATGTAATCATCAATAATCAACTTTAAGCACAGCAAATCCATTTAAAAAAGCTATAAAAAAGACAATGTAAATTTGAGTACAAATGCAAACCGGTACGTAGTCGTATGCAAGTAAAATAATTACCTTGAAAACGTCGTTGAAAACTTAACATTCACTAACAGTTACGAAGCGGGATACATTATTCATCCTCCTGGGATACAATATTCATCCTCCTCCAGGAGGATATAATGTATCCCTTGGTTTTTTGACAATTAGGGGGATGAATATTGTATCCCTAGCATAAAAAGTAGAAAATCCCATATATAAAGGCAAAAGATGTACATATCTGTCTGGCTTAACTGACA
>JAHZNB010005635.1:0-11010 GCA_027744295.1 Callyntrura guangdongensis
TATTTCGTAGCATCAAAATTTTACAGCGTTAACGCAGCTGCGTTTATTTCAGGGCTGCGCCTATTTTAGGGACTGCGCTTAATTCAGGTTTTACGGTATGTACTTTTTTCACTGAACGTGAAAAATCGTTCATTTTTTCACATCGTTTATGTTTTCCCCTTAAAATGATAATGATGATCACGACGAGTTAGATTACATACAAGTACAAGTTGGTAAAAGTCGGTATTGCACATTATTCCTGGTAAAATGGGCTGAGACAAGAAAAGAGATCGAGTGTCAGTGTTTTTCTGTATCAGGGAGTAGTGATTCCCTCAATTTAAAATTTTATGACTATTGAAATGTTTACATTCATCAACTTTTTTGACCACACGTTCACGTATACTGTAGACCGGTATTCTATTTTTTGCGTTCGTGACTCATCCCTACCCAAAGGAGCAATTGAACACAGGTAGAACTTTTTCTTGGTCGTGAATTATTGAACTAGTAATAAAGAATCGACAATGGGACAAAGTAATTAAACGTGTAATCTTTTATCTTTGGGCAACTACCTATGCTGTGCAGATGCTAATAATGAAAGGCACACTCACTCACACTGGTGTGTATAAAAAATAAAATAGCAGTATAATAATATAAAATAATATGTAGCAGTATAATATAATATATGCATTTCTCATAAATTCAAACAATTTTAGTTAGAAATTTGCATCTGCGACCAGATTAGCTTTTTTTGTTTGCTACTTGTTACTTTTCTTGCTGAAAATTACGATTTATAGTGGGACTCATTTTCGGCAAGTCAATGAGAAACACGTTTTCTTACCAGCAGCTTAATGTTTTTGCTGCATTGTTTTTGCCCCATGTCCTTAATATCTCTCTCATCAAAAGCATATTAGGTAGACATGTGCGTTTCCTTCCTTTCGTCCTTTTCGCCTCACTGAATTCAATGACTTTAAAATCGACATAAACAAATCTCAAAAGTTTCTAAAAAGGAAAACAATCTGATGATGATAAGAAAATGTAAATGTAATCCTAAGAATCTATTGCACGAATCTTATTTTTTATGTCGCAAAAAATTGAGAAGGTCAAAATTGCTTTTCTGTGAGTGTAAACACTCATCTCGCTAATTATTTTGATAATGAAAATATAATGGAAGACAAGTACTCAATCCGACAAACAAATCGATGCCTTGATAAAGAAAAGACGGTGTAAACTTGTACAAGTACCTAGGTATTTTTGTAATATACATTATTATAAACTCGTAAAAATCCTTTTATGAGAAAGCGGCCACAAGGACGTTTTAATGGAAATGTTGAAGGATCAATGATCATAGTGTGAACTTTAGAGAAAGTCATGATAATTAATCACTGTGATTAAAGCCACAGTAACATATATGGTGGTTCTCAGACAAGAGCCCTGTGCCACTGATGCACAGGGCTAATGCTTTGGTGAAGAAATGTTCTTTCATGCCATAATTTTGTTGAATCTCCCACAAGAAGTAGTCCAAAAACGGAAGAAAACAAAACGCCTCATCTCGCAAATACTCATTAAACTATTAAAATTAATTGTCTTAATGCGTCGTGCACATTAAAATCCGTTGTTCTTCAAGTATTTGACACCATGAAGGTGTGTTAACTAACAGAAGCTGATTACTGATTACACATAATGTTGTGCACTTATCGTGTATCATGAAAGGATGAAGTTTTAGTAAAAGAATAAAATTGGTCTTTGTCATGCATACTTGCTGAGTTTAACTTGCACATTTGTACACATCATCATCCACCAACTACCACTTCATTACTACATTTCGCCCGAAAGGAATTTATAAAATTATTATCATTAGTCTGCTTAAGTGGCTTTATTTATAAAACGATGGTCTGCCGCATCAAGTCAACGAGGTATGTTCACATTATTATGCTACCAACTACCATAAGTACTTGAGCACTGCTTACTTCCTATTCCTTCATATACGTTTACATTCTATCCGGTTTTCCTGAAGATAGAAAACGTGAAAACGTATAGTCCATCCAACTCTCTGCTCATATATAATAGTTGATGAGGTTTTATAGTTTGTACACTTTTGATCTGATGGTGACAAAGAAGTAGGACAAGTTCACTACAACTCATGTCCATACAGGAAAAGTGTGGGCAAACACGCTACGCTCTTCTTTTTTTAAAGAAAAAAGGGTGCAAATAATACTCTGCATGTAGTATATAAACCTATACGGCTATTTCATCTTAAATGTTAATGCATGATTTTTTTTCCTGCTTCTAGCTAGTTGAACAAAACGAACAGCATCAATGCAAAAGGGCAAAAGCTCCTTGTCAAACGTCAGATTCACTCTTGTTTGAAAGAGCTTCATCAACATCATTGCGAATTATGCTCGCGCTAGCAGCACGTCATCATCGTTTTCTAGCGTTGGATGCAACACTGTCGCGAATATATCACTTACATGATTAGAACTCATACTCATAAATAATGATGATGATGACGAGGAGGGGAACAGAGTGCATGTTAGCACGCATGCAATCATTTTCACTTTCTAAATGAATTTACATAACGACCTGCCATGCCATGTTCACTTTCGCTGGCTTTTCCGATTGTTGTGATGATGTTATTTCTGCTCGTCTTCTAATGAAAGTGAAGGTGAACGTAAACAAAAACAAAAGGTAATAAAACATTTCCGACTACCTATACATGACTAAGGCGTGGACATTTTCATTCATTTGATAATAACAACAATTTTTACATTGGATCAGTGGATTATTATGAAATTTGACTTTTTATTTGAAATCATGCGTTCAATACTCTTTTCAACTTTACCAAATCAACATTTTAAGTGAGTATAAATACTAAAAAATAAAGTATTTTTACATTTTTTTGCACACCAAACTCCATCTATTTAAATTACAATAAATAGTTATTTTCCTACGTGATTTTAAGAAATGGGGTATAAAAATAAGAACCGGCCTCTTTAAGTTTTTACGTGAATTAATAATGACTTTGTAAATTGTGACTTTATGTGGGTCCTTACAAATTAATTTCCTATCTTTGGCATTTTACCTCACGTACACCGTCACATACACGCATATTAAAACATTCGCAACAACTGAACAGACAGTCATACAAACAACACACAATCTAATATAATACACTACATTCGTCACACGACATTCACACAAAATTGTCATCTACTCATAAACAAATCCCTCTTGTTATTAATTCGTCAAAAACGCACACTTTGTGAAAGTGTTGCAACAAAATGTCTTTGAAGGGTGTGTCAAATGTTAATAAATAAATAAAGTCCGATGATGTCACTCAAGAAGAGCCCAAATTCTGAAAACTGCGGTTGGTATTGGATTTACAGACTAAACACTTCATGAAGACCTCTCCTACTAATTGATAGCAACATCATTATTTGGTTCATTTTAATAGGACGGAGCACCATACTCTGAACCGGGAGCATAATCTGGGCTGATAGCATTTGTACCAATATCTCCGGCACCAGCAGAGTAGTCAATACTGCTACCACCACCAGTAAAACTAGATAATACTGGAGCGGCACCCCCGCCGATTCCAGCAACTTCACTTCCTGGAGTTTTGTAACGGATAAAATACACCTCAGGCTTGCTTGGCTTGGTTGGAAGTGGTGCAGGGATTCTAAAAGAGAAACAAGAGTTGTTGTAATACAAGTTATTTTAAGATTAAACAGGATGTTTGCAATGGCAAACTTTATCTACCTGATTGGAGGAGCTGGGGAGCTTGAGGCTCTGTATAGAAATATAAGTCGGTATTGTATGAAAAAGTGAGAAGCAAATGCGGACAAGTGTTAGGTTGCTTAATACATTACCTGGAGGCGGAACGTGCACATAAACGTGTTTATGAATAACAGGTGCAGCACCTCCGGCGCCACCTAAACCGCTTAATCCTCCCAGTCCACCGCCTAAACCAGCCCCACCGAATCCACCAGCTGCTCCACTGTATCCTCCGACCCCACCAGGATAACCAGAATGTGGGCTACCATACTGGGGCGATGGACCAAATCCAATTCTGTCAGGTTGAGAAGGTCCATTATACCCCGTACTTTGCACAAACTGTTGCTGCTGTGGTTGCGGCTGCGACGCCTGCTGCTGCTGTTGCTGTTGTTGTTGTGGAGCATTCTGTGGCTGCGGCAGTTGATGTGGAGGACCATACTGTTGTTGGTTAAAATTAGGGGCAGCTGAAACCAGCATCCCAAAAGATGCTAGCACCTGAATCACACAAAAACACAAACGTTTGAAATACTCCGAAAACCGCACATAAATGCCTTTTATTTCCACTCTCTAGGACGGAACCACCTTCTCCGTGTTCTTTTCCTCTGAAAATTTCTTACCATAAAAGCCTTCATGATTCTGATCCTTGTTCTGGTATCTGATAATGTAATAAAAAATCACTATCACAAACAATAGTAACAAAATAGGTGTTCACCGGTCTGAATCTGACCAACTACTTGACCCGAGCATTCATTCTACCTTCCTTTTTAAAGGTGCTACGCAATTGAAGTTTTAAAAAAGCAGTACCTACTTCATTTCATGCACTATTAGCAAAAAAAGTCAATGCACATGAAAAGTTACATATTACAAATGTACCCACACACACACACACACACACGCTCATCACATATCGCACGTAATGCCTCATTTTCAAAACATAAGAACAAAAACAAGTTCTAAAGGCTGCTCTCGTATAGTCTCATTACAATTTTGTTAGAAATGTTCAGTGGCACACAGCACACAACAGCGACAAATCGCTTGTAGGATTGGCTCGAACGCTTTTCTTATTTGCCATTTGCAAAAGGTGAAAAATCAGATAATAATATGAGGATTCGAATATTAATAAAAAAAATTCTTAAGCTCGACAGGCACAAAATATGCATATATACTCGTAAATGTGTATACTCGTTAGTCGTTATAATGATTGTACAGACAACTGGGAGGCAGAGCAGCTCGCACTTCCTTTGACATTGGTCGTTAATTTTATTTTACCTTGAACTTAAGAAATCTCATAGTTTATATTTTATTTTTATATTCAATTTAACTTTTGAATTGACGTTATTGCGCATACATGAAGGAGGGGAAGAATACATAAAACATAGTATAGACGCATAAAATTACGAGAAACAAAAATATACAAGCGGAACACCGCTCTGAACACACTATTTAGACATTTTCTTCTCATATAAATAACCTCTATGTTACACACGAACTTGTACAGGAACAATGCGCTCAACCTGCCACGCATCTCCTGTGTGTACTTGCCAATTGCTAACATTGCTGGTTTATTTAAGTATGTAGTTAAGTTAACTGCCAAATGCAAATATGCCAATGGTTGAAATATAGTTTTTAAAGTTACAACTGTCAATAACAGCCTTTCATTTGCCGTGTGAAGTATGAAAAGCTCAGAGTTGTATTATGAGTTCAGCAACGGAGGAGTAATTCCACTTAACACAAATGTCTGTTAAAAGCTCTCTCAGAGTGTTACAGTTTTTATGTTAGTTAGTTGAGGAACGATGTCGATAGTAAATCAAGTACAGCTATAAAGTTTAATAATCAGTACTTGTCAAAATTAAAAGGAGACTACTGCAAAATGTAAGTAGTTTTTTTTCACACTCTGAAACTGAATTCTGACATTCGTTTGTTTTTTCTAACTACCTCTTACCAGAATTAGAAAACAAAGTACTTGTAAATTTTCTTTTGCTACCAACATGGGAAATAGAAGTAATAATAATAGAGTGCACAGGTGGGTTACTCGATTGAGATTTTGCTTCCTGTGTGACTGAAAAAGTTGCTAACAAAAAAGGGAAATTTAATGAAGGTTGTTTGTTTGTTTGAATAAAAGTTACTTACTACGAATACTTTTTCATATTTTTTACTAAGACATTGTCATTTTCATCAGCGCCAATCGCTCAACACCGCTACCAGTAAAAAGTACAAAATGTAGAAACACGGGTAGGTTGATTAAAATTTTATTGTTCAGCTTTGAAAATTGAATTTTGTGTAAATATTTTTTTGGATGAGTTCATATGTGTATCATGACTTATTTGTATCCACCTTTTAACTTTAAACTGTAGTCTAACTTTAAAACAATAAAATACGAAGTATTATAGTAAAATAGTTTGTAAACCTTGGTGGTATTTGATTCGTGATGATTTGGAGACTAAGCGACATACATCATTACAGTAAATGAATGTAACACGAGCCATGTAAAACATTTCAGTCCCCACTCACTCAGCCTCGGGTTTTGTTTTTTCAGTACCGAATTCCCTATAATCCACGTTTGATTATACTAAAACCTAGGCCATACTTTTACTTTTCAGAAAAACCCAATACTCTTTATTCACTGACTGATTGGTGTTGAGCATCAAACGTTTGCTTTTTATGGAACAATGCAAGCTCATGTTGCATGCACCTTGAATTGTAGATTGGGCGAAGTGGTTTACTACGTGACCAGCGTTCACTGTCATGTCAGAAAAAGGTATATGCATGAACTTTTATTGAGTTTCATTTTCGTTAATCGAGAAACTCGCGAAGAAATGCGATTTCTGAAGTGTATTCATTGCTGCCGTCGTTTGATAGAGAAGCAAAAAAAGTTTTGTACGTAGGTAATTTATTTACCAGTGCTGTGCAGAGTCTGTCTGTACTCTGTACTACAGCCACCCAATTTTTGTACAAGGTACTATTTTATAATCAAAAGACATTTCGTCGGCTGCGTTGAATTGAGAAAGTCGGCAGTTTACAACGGCGGTCATTGATCATAAGCAGAAGTAACGTGAAACGTGACCTTAAATTAAAATAATGGGTATTGGTGGCTATTCGTCCTTGCTACTCATTGTTGTTTACATCAGTTTTATATAAAATATATTTAAAATAAAATATGTTGACACAAAGGAACATGTTAATTATTACAATGGTTTCTGTAAATCTCAAAACAACACTGGTACTGAACAAATAAAATCTCTTAGGTATATTGTGTTCCTGATTTGTATAATTTTATAATACTGATAATGGAAAGTAGAACATGAGAAAAAACAAATAATACGGTTAATATGATTAAAATCAGCATAACAAAATATTAGACAACCTCACCATTATTTTAACACATAACGAATTCATACGTTTTTTTACAAAGAATGTCAACACTCAACAGTAGTTTTCAACGAACAAACCAATGACAAAAATGAAAGTCGGTTTATAATATTTAATTTGAATTTAAAAGACCAACTTTTCTGGAATTCATGGAGTCGCTCAAATATCATCCTCTGTCTGACTAACCAAATATTGAGCTAATAAACAGTGTAAAACAAACACGTAGGAAAGTAGCGAAAGAAAGAAATATGAAGGAAAAATAAAAAAAGACATCAAATCTTAGTTCCATACGAAATTTGATCAAAATCTCCACACAGGTTCCTGAGACATAACGTTTTTACTAAATGACCTTTGAACTCGTTGACCTAGGGGTCAAACTTTTGACTACTTATAGAGGGGTTCATGGGCTACTTGTATACAAAGTTTGGTGCATATTGCCCCATAAATATCAAAGATACACCTATATTACCTTTGACCCCCTTGTCCTTTGACCTCAAAAAATATCAGGTGCGCAATTAGAGGTATCAATTGGTGGAAACAGAATTCCAAAACTTTTTCCGGTTTCTGAGATATGGAACGGACGGACAGACAGACATTGATAATCGCAATAAGTAGTATTCGCTACTTAATAAAGTAAATAAGTACGATGTCGATAAGGTTTAACTGTCACATTCACATTTGTTTGTGTCCCTGTAAACACGGTTTGCACCTTTCCTCACTTGTGCCGCATCTATTGACTGGGATATTTTGAACTACCCTCCGTAAACATTGTAAGTTTGTAGGTTTTTGTGGCATTCAATACGCATTCGATTAAGTATTTGTTACTTTATATACTTTATCCGGCTTACTTTATAAAATAAAAGACGCTTCAAGCGTCAGCGTCTCAGCTTCTGCTTAGCTCCCCCGATTAACTATTACTGTTACCAAATTGATACAAATATGCCGAGAAAACCAAAAAAAAAGCATATATCGATCATAAATAACAATCATACATTCTAGTTTGCATTCATTCATTCCTTTTTATAACGATTGGTACGTATAAATTTCTTCGTGGTTGCAGTAGCGAAAGTTGTACGGAGACAGGGTAAAGAATAAAGAATTACTTAGAACCTTTTAATGACTTTCTTCGTAGCACAACTGAACACAATCAACAACAAAATAATCATCAAGTGATCACAGTGCTGTAATTGAAAGACTGCGTATGAGTATCACACATTCCAATGTTACATGCATATGAGTTTAAATATGAAGTGCATGTAGTTATCAAACGTTGTCACTGTCAGACACAAACTTTCTGTAATACTGACCCCAGGCGAGACGCCACGAGAAATCGTATACTCTTAATATTTTGTCTTGTTTGGTGACATAAGTATGTTTAAGTAATAGCAAATACGGCACCGTTAACTTATATGATGTGTTTTTATGTGGCTTATCATCAAGTACCAAAATTCTACAAGAAGTACCACAAAAAATCATCTCAAGAAAAAAACTTTGAAAGTAAAAGCAAATCAAATGAGAGCCACTTTAGCAGTCACTTGTAATTGTCACGCTTGCAACAGAAGAACGGAAAGAGAAGCAAAAAAATTAAATGAAAAAGAAACTTCAAGGTTAAGTCATGTGTGTATAAACACAATAACAAAAAAGTTGGTGTTTTGTCTGATATGCATATCAATGAGACAGTTAATCTACGTGCTAGCTACCACCAGGAACCTAAGTAAACCTGAAATTGTAGCAACTTGCACTAAATTGTGAAATATACCATATCACATTATCACACACAATTAGTAAACAAAATCTTGGCAATTATATGTGGTTTTTCTCGAATGAAATGATAAATGGAAGTGAAATGGGTTTAATTTTACGTTAATATTTTAAAGCCATAAAATAAACCAGTCACATCATTTCAAACAGCAATCATAATAGTTTTTGAGTGACTGTACGGAAATAATACTTCGATACGACGCGCGACGAATCCTCTGCTAGGGCGTGAAAATCGTGAAAGGAAAAGTTTGATGTTTATATCCCAAATCCAAACGCCGAACTCAAAGCACTTACCGTCGGTGTCGGGCGACAGGCATGAAAGTCAATCCATCATTTAGTGGAAAAAAACTGGCTTTCGTTCAGTAGTGGTTTCGGAGAAAACAGCACCAAACAGAAAAGGGTAACTTAATTTTGTGTTGACTACATCTCCACAACCGATTTATAAATGATTATGGTTGGCTGGATCAAGCTGTTTCCATCTTATGGATATAGCATACCAACAAAATAAATTTTCGACAATATGCAAATAAACCAGTGTATGCTGTAAAACTCTTAAATCCTGAGAGTCTAACGATTTACGATACTGATATTATGGGCAGCTATTAACCTACATATAATTTAACGGTAGTGCCATATATGCCAGAAGATAGATCATCATCATGTAAGGGTTTATAAAGGTTTTACTTACGAACACGTTAATAGCCTTTCTCTCAGATTTACACATGACGTTAAATAGCATTTTATATCAAATTGTGTAGCATCATCATATGTTACATGNCAGCTATTAACCTACATATAATTTAACGGTAGTGCCATATATGCCAGAAGATAGATCATCATCATGTAAGGGTTTATAAAGGTTTTACTTACGAACACGTTAATAGCCTTTCTCTCAGATTTACACATGACGTTAAATAGCATTTTATATCAAATTGTGTAGCATCATCATATGTTACATGTTACATTACATAAGTTACATGGATGGATTGATCACTACAGGTTGTGATTCCCCACTCCCACCCAAGTTTTGGTATTTGACGATGACTTGTGAATAAAAATGAAATGATGCGGTATCCGGTAGTTATATAACTTTTATATTATCTGTCAGAGAGCTTGGGTAAACAACATAATGTTGTATCTGTCTTAAATTCTGTCAAAAAGTTACGAAAATTAAATCACAGTGTTAACTAAAACAATAGAATATTGAGTTTAAAAAAATATATTTTAGCTCAATTCATTCGACAAGTTTATTAATAATATACCATCTTAAATGTTTGATAATGAAAATCTATATGGAGCATGCGTTATGTTTCAGTAACATGAAGTAACGTAAAAAAGTTGTCATATAATACATTAATAATAACACCTAATATAACAAGTATCATGATATCATGAATTCTAGTCCTAATATGGTTACTCTGCGTCCCCTCCAGCATATTTAAGTTGTTGTAACAAAAGAGCTCTTTGTTTTTCTAGCTCACTTTCTGATAATTCATTTGTATCTGCACTTCCCTCTCTCTTGTGTTTACTTGATGATTTTCTATCTTTTTTTCTGTCTGCAAGGGAATCCCCTGAACTTTCACTCTACAAGCAAACAAATAACATAAGGTTTAACGATACAAATATATCATGTCCCTTTTAACTTTATATGCACGCACAAACTTTTCATATTTTAAGTGACGGAGACGTATCTTTACATATCACTTACAGAAGAACGTGATCGCTTCTTCTTCTTCTTGTTCCGCTTCTTCTTTTTCTTTTCCTTCCTACGATCAGGCTCGGAGTCAGATGAAGACGAACGACTTTCGGATCTAGAACGACTAGAAGATTTTTTTCTGCGCTTTTTAGATTTTTTCTTCTTTTTACCATCATCTTCTGAGTCTGAGTCAATCTAAAATCAATAGGTCAACAAATTATGGTGACATGTTGTACCACAACACTTAAACGTTTTAGTTTGGAGGAATAATCATAATCTTTACAGGAGATCTGGACCGTGAACGATCTGAATCGGATGAAGAACCTCGCTTTTTGTGCTTCTTTGCCTTTTTTGCTTTTTTGACGCCATGATGATGGTGTCCACATGTTTCGTCTTGTTCGTGTACAAAATCCTGTTTCATAAGAGCAAAAATA
>JAHZNB010005636.1:0-12486 GCA_027744295.1 Callyntrura guangdongensis
ACAACATCCGCTATCCCCGAAAAGAGTTGATAAAAAAATTGGTTCTTTTTGCAACTTGTTCACAATTTATGGTGATATTGGACCCTAACAAGACAATTACTAATTACATCGGTTTGTCATTCATTTTATTACGATAAAAATGTTAGTCCAGATCCATTGAATAGGTAATCCAATGTAACCAACCAGAATATATCATATGGATGATGAAACAACAAACTGTCGACGTTAAATGTCTTACTTGTGTTGTATGACTGAAGGTTATAACATTTGTGCTTTTCCCACAAAACAAATACAGTCACATTATAAGTTATTAATGAAATTTTCCCTAGGAGTTTTCCGATTTAGGATCCAGGATGCTAATATTATTATTAGTAGTATTGGGAATTCAGTTTGATATGATATGATCCTAAAACTTTTCATATCCAAATTATATAAATGATTAATGAATGATGCAATAATTACGAAGACGAAACGATACCTAAGTATTAGTAAAATTTTGTACAATCCCGAGTTTTCCTTATTTATAAATTTTTTATAAACTGAAATCAAAATAAACCACTTATGAAACAAGGCATTGCACTGTTTGTGTCTTTTAAAGCAATAAACATGCATTTCTACTCGGCCATTTATCATGATAATAATAATGAATGACGCATATATACATGATTATTGTACGTATTTCCTAACCTTGTATTACAGTGCTAATTAATACATATTTGATGGTTGAGCAATAAAATAATGTCTTAGACCCAGCATATGTTATATTTTCACCATTATTATTATAAGAGGAAGCCTGCATGCCCATTTAGCACCGGACGTACTTTTCAGCAAACAAAAACTTTTGCAAGGACACGGGGACGTGTATTTCTACGGATGTATAGGCAAGCATTGGCGATTATTTACTCAATGGAGCACTGGAGACGAAACATCTTTCCAATAATGGCGAGCACAGTAAGTAGAAACGAAACTCCATCTCGGAAAATTTCAACCTCAGAGACACCGGGGTATCGCGAGACCAACCTGGATGAAGCCTTGGAGGAACCACTTTCCTGTGGTAGATCTTCTGGTCACCAATCAACGCATTATATTTACTACCTGAAATTTTTTCTTGACTTGGGGTATTTTCTAATGATCATACCTTTCCGCCTGAAACTGCAACATGACCAATCATTCGGCAAAAGAATGTATAAGCTACAAACTGATAGACTGCAACAGGTAAATTGTTTCTATTTTAACAAAGAATTTTAACAGTGTTGGATGTGTGACTAATATCAGACAAATTTTCATTTTCAGGTCACATGTGCAGCGATTCAAGCAATTGTTGTATTTGAACTATTTTCGATTCTGCGCCTCATACCAAGTTTTCAGGAAATGCACAAAAAACCGTTGAACATGTTACAGTCTGGAAACCTGGTTGCATCCTTACTTTACACATTATCATTGATCTACATATTTTGGTTTAAGAAAGCTGAAGTTAACGAGATATGTGTACAATTACAAGAAATCGAAGCTTTGCCCAGCACGTCAGGTTTTCAAAGGTGGAGAAAAATTCACTTAACACAAAATAAACGAGATAAATACATACACAGTCGGGAAAGGACACACATAAATACAAGAATGAATCATATACAGACACTGATATGCTGTAATGATCACTACTTGTACATTCTAAAAGCTAGTAAAATTTACAATATAAAAATCGTTTCGATGATAGTTGCCTAAAGGGAGGATTAAGCGGTTTTTATTCGAGAAGGGTTTGTACGACGTTAGTCTGGTTCCTTCTAAGGATCTGGTTTGCGCACTTTGTAATGTTTTGAAAGCACTCTTGAACACGAGCTGGAGCTTGACGAACGTTATTTCCAAAGTCACGGACGGTATTAATGACGGTATCACGAATTCGTGATGGAAGGGAACCGGGAGTGGTTGGTACTGGTGCACTATCTTGGATCACCAGAACATTGTCTGCAACCTAGTGTGCATCCGAATTTTGTAGATTTTGACAGACAATATGAGACAATTCATAATTCAATTTTGTGGTAGTCAACAAACACTTACCTGCCGGGACTCTCGTTGTACTTCTACCTGGTCCACAGATAAATCATCGACAGGGTCAACTCGAAAGCACAGGGTCTATTTGATACAAAAGTTTTCATCATTCCAGTAACCCAAACCCGAAATTTATTTTGAACATAATTGACAGTAACGTGAACACCAGGATTTTATCGGAAAGATACAAATAATTGATAGACTTACATGTGCAATCAAGACAGTAACTGCAAACACAGTGAAAAGAACGGAATATTGAGCCATGGTAAAGGAAATTTTGTGCCTCCCGAATGGAGTTTGTTGAATAAGCTGTCAGATGAATGTCTGCTTTGCTACACAATGAGAGCTGATGATGGTGTGTCAACGAAATGGGGAGGTTTGCTTTTTATATAATTCGAGGAAACGAAAGGTTATCTGCACAGTAGGTGCGATACATGTAATTACACATTGTTAAGTTGTTACAATTATGCAATCCCAACGCGGGGCGACGACGGTGCTGTTGATTTAATGAGGACATGTAAATAACCTTTCCCACCTTTCTTAGGGCCCTCATTTGTGCGCATAATGCGTATACCGCAAACGTACGCATCTCCTGAGCAGCAGTTCGAATTACGTTTAGAAAGTACGCGATGGTGCTACTACATCAATTAAAAGGCCAAAACATATCATGTCATTGCGAAAGCGACAAGAATCAGAAATAGAATGGTATAAAATATGTGCCGGTATCGGTGGCAGAGTAGGTAATTATGGATTCCTCCTCATTGTCAGTTGGAAAATAGGTACACATCGTTATTCGTACGCTCACCGTCACCAACAAAAGTGACCTTGGCATTACACGCACCTGTCGATATACCTGCATTCAGATGAAACATCCACCATGCATTAATGTATATTTTTCTCAGAGGAATGATTCAGAATAACATTAGTCCGATGGCGATGACAAGCTGTAGCCTGCATTTATTAGGAAAAATTGTGATTTTGACGATTTTGGTATGCTCCAAGTTGCAATGTAGAATTTCCATGAATTATTCACACATTCCGTTGCCGTTATACATGGCGTGCCCATAATCGATCATAGTCGTCGTAGTCAAAGAGTTGTAACTAATATATCTTTTCTGAACGATTGACCTTGAAGTATTGTTTCCATTTTTCTTGCAGGTCAAACTCCTTGCGTACATCATTTGTATCACAGCCTATCTCCTGGCAATGACACATCCTGTCATTCACGAAGCATTTGTGTTTGAAACTAACTTGGCTTCGTTTTTTGAGCGAATGTCTATGCAAGCCAAGGCCTGTTTTTTAATGTCAGATCCAAGCTTAGAAAGTGCAGCGGAACACCAATTCTACTTTCACGATTGGCGTTCCATTCCAGCTTTTTTCTTTACTTGTATTCACACTCTAATTCTTGTTCCAAGCGCGGTGCTTGTTCACATGTTGGATCTGTTTGCCTTTTTGACAACAATTTGCTGTTGGGATGTGATGCGAAACTTTATGAAAAAATGCCGTGATGTTGACGAGTCTAATCAAACAGCAACCGAGTACATGCCAACTGTGCGTTTCATTCAACTTTCAAAGAATAACTGTCCTATATTTTACCTGAATATCTGAATAATTCGTTTTCTTTTCCTTGTTTCTGTTAGGTTATAGCTCGATACTCTGCTCTGAAGAAGTTCTTTAAAACTGTTAATGAAGGAGTTGGCTTGCTATTTTTATGCTGTATTGGAATTTCGTTGCCAATGTATGCCACCTGGATAGCTGTACAGCTTTTCAACAATACCATTGATAAATTTGATGCTATGCATTTTTATATTTACTTTGTCACTTTTTTATTTGTGTTATCAATGGCGGCAAGAATTAATCAGAAGGTGATGCACCAAAACAGCAGCAAAAAACTGCCCGCTACTTAACTTTACTCTTCGATGATTTAATGTGTTTTCTCGTAATAACTTGGCTTATTAGGCTAACGAGTTTTATGAATGGATCGGATCATCACAATTGTATGTCGCTCTACCACCAAATAAAATGACGATTATTATGATGGACTTGTACAGTAATCGGGTTTCACTCAGTGGATGTGGACTTTTTGTCATAAATTACCGGTTTCTTGTAACAGTATGTCCTCCTTAAATTGAGAAATTGTGGCTGCAATTCAAAATTGATAAATCACTAATGACTGAACCTTGAAAAGATTATTATTGGGGAATGTATAATATTTGTCTGAATTTTCCTTCTTAAACAGATCATGAGTATCATTGTGACATACACAAGCATTATCATCCAATTTCAAATAAGTCGTGGTGAATGTGAAGATTGTTCCACTGCTGCGCCCACCTCCCGTGCTAATATTGAGAACAACTCCACAATTTTAACTTAAAAAATTGTAATGGTAAAAATTATAATTGTTAACTGTATTATAATATCTACTTACATAAGCTACTTATAACTATATACACAGCGTTCCGTAAAAACTCTGTAAGGGCCATCACCCTCACTATTAGAATCTTTAAAAACACTGTTGTTTAGATTCATTCGAATGAATAGCAACTCATCGCTGTACGCATTTAGTTTCTTATCTTTTGCCTTCTATTTGAAACAATATCATAGTATAATAATATAATAGTATATAAGTATCATAGTATATAATATCATATAATATAATCAGAATTCAACGACATAATATATCGATTTACAAACTTGTCTAACAGTTTCCAATCTTATCAGTTTTATCCACAACTTTTCATGAGTTTTACCTGCAATGACTTATGACATCATATCAAATATACTGACCTTTCTGAAAGCATGTAACATGGTTCTTCAATTTGGAACATTTGTAATTTATAGCATTTTCAGCATGTATTTCTATCGTTTATTTGCCACTGGCCAGGGGTAATGTTGTCGTTTTGTTTGTCATCATTGCTATATTTGTAATCATCATCATTTCATTGAGAAGCATTTGAGCTGTTCACGTGTCTCCAGGAAAATTCAATTATATATTGATAAGGCACAACCGTTGTTTCCAGTACTAATCATGACGCCATACAGGATTCAGCTAGCGGTTAAAAATGTTTCAAAGTTTTCTGCAAACACAGTTTAAAAAATAACTAACGAATAACAATTAATTTGTCTTGAAAAATGCTCCCCGAAAAGCAATCCCTCGACGAACTTATTATAGATTTCCCAGAATCTATTCCCTTTATTGATTTTTGGAAGCTGTATCTTAACTTGGGCTACTATTTTCTTCTTGTTCCTTTTTGTCTGAAGAAAAGCCAAGATACAGGAAAGTTGGAGATACATACAAATAAAAGTCAGAGGGTAATAATAATATGGCATTTATCTAAACGAAAACCATTACAGTATTTATATTCCCCAGCGCTGGAAATTATTTGTTTTTCTCTGCTACAATTTTGTCTTTAAGATTTTATGTGGGATTGTACAACTGACTATTTTGTTTCAATACTTATCCCTTCTCTGGTGGAGTTCCCGAAAAATGGACAGTCAAAATCAAATGAGTTATTTCACGTCATTCTGCTACGTAGGATACACTGGTTACCACCTGGCCCTGAATTCCACATTTTGGTTAAAACAAGGCGCTTTCCAACTTGTGTTTGAACACATGCAAAAGTTGAACTTTTATGACCAAAAGAAAAAACTAAACACTGCCGGTTGGGTAAGGAAAAAAATCATGTTTGTACTTGTGTATAATATGAAGTTTTAAAAAACAAAAATACAACTCGATTGAGTTTTTATCCTAAAACAACGTCATTCCGTTAAAACAGATTAAAAAGACAGCTTTCGTGGTCAGTTTTACAGCGCTTGTGATGGGTATGACAGATTCGTACTTGGTAAGCAACTTATACACTCACGGTCGTTGGATGGACTTTTACGGTGACCTTCAAAATAGATCCAAATTAATATTCTCTGGAGTAAACGTGGAAGCTGAAACTACGAGTGTTCAAATAATGGTGTATTGTCTTACGATACTCCAAATATTGATTCTTATCCCTTCCGTTGTTCTTGTTCCATACCTGGATTTATTTGTACTGTTGGTACCGTTGTGTGTACGACGAATAATGCGAGAATTTATTCTATTTTGTAAAAATTCAATGGGATCTCCGGTTGCAACTGAAAGGGTACGTAAAATCTTCTATTTTAAATAATGGCATTAGAAGGGATGTCGCTAGTACAATGATGATACTTGAAATGATAGCTAAAGCTTTTGAAATCCCCATTTCATTGTTCCAGATTCTTAAGAAGTATACCAGACTGAGAAAGTTTATTAAAAATCTAAACCGATCAATCGGCATATTAATATGTGCTTGCGTCTCTGTATCCCTGCCGTATTACGCTGCTTGGATAGGAATGTCAATATTTGAAAGCAATGTGCATCCCGTTACGCTGATTCGAGTTTATGCATTTTTCGTTATATTTTTCATAGCGCTTTCTCTAGCAGCTGACATCAATAAAAAGGTAGGCAAATGCAGATTTTGAATGCGCTCTTTTTTTAAAACAAAATTCAAGCCATGATTATCGTAGTCAAGTCACAAGCTATGTTCTCGAATAGGGAATCGAATTTTACTGTTGGATTTCGTCGTTGGAAAATTCCGACGCAATTTCGTCCAAAACGATTACTTCGCTGCTGATGGACCTTCATTCCAACCAAATTGCTTTGAAAGGCCTTTCGTTCTTTGTCATTACTTACCGCTTTTTGGGAACGGTATTAAAATTATGGAATATAAATTATTAATTAAATGGGATTTCATTTCACATCGGTTTATAGCAATGTATTACTCGTATAAAATTTTATTTTTTATTTCAGATTTTTGGTGTTATTGTCACGTATTCTATAATTACGATTCAGCTTCAAGTAACTAGACGGGCACATGGGTGCAACAACCGTGTAGTAGAACCTAATGAGTGTATTTGCCCTTCCAACTCTACATGGAATGGTACACTGCCCTTGCTGTAGCAAATTGTTTAATAAAAAAATTATTTCTGAATCCAATGTAATGCATATTTGTATCACATTAAAAATTTTCAAAGATTAGACAGGTGTAGATGCAAGATGCAATATGTTATCACACGAGCATGATTTCTTACTAAAATGCAATACATGGCCCGACCCTATAATCGCCCTTGAAATCAATGTGAAATCCGGGAGCATATATTCTCTGATATGGAGTGTTTTGATTGGAGTTGTGACTTTTTGTGAATTAAATTTTATTTATGGAAAGGTCACAGACACGTGGCAGACAATTGTTTTGTTTTTAGAGTAAGTCTCAACAACGACATGCTAAAAAGTAAGAAGTAGAAGAAGTACTAAGAAGACTCAAGTAAATTGATTTTTCTGTAGCGGTGCAAGCCTCTTTAGTATAAAAATATAGTTTTCCATTGTTGCTGGGACGTATCTAATGAAACGGACCCGGAAAATGTTATCCTTGTAGATAGTGGATAATAATCCATTTATAGAATATCAATGGGACCATGTACCACATTTAATAAGATCGTACATCGTACAAGATTAAAACCTAAAGCCCGTTAACTCCTTCATTTTAAATATCTATTTTCAGTATTTACATTTCCAATGTTTCAACGCACAATATCAAACGTTTTGAGTATCAGAGTGTGTGACTCAATGCAATGTCTGTATTAAGGGTTCACTCATAGAACCGACGCTTTTGTAACTTCGACCGGCACACTACTACGATCAAAATAGAAACACCAACTAACAGTGTGAAACAACTGAACTCAATTATTGTTGTGGTTGAGACCAATCAAACGATATCATTTGACTTACCAAAATGGCGCTTCCAGGTGACGGAACAGATCAGGTTATTCTGAAGCTACCAAAAAACCACACAGAAGAATTTTCATTTATGCGGTCAGAGCTACTACATCAAATGTTGATGGAAGATTTTGACTTTCTCGAAGCTGCACGATGGAAATCCGGCAACCATGAATCACCTACTTTTAATTATGCAGACGTATCAGGTTTGGATCGATTTTTTAATACTTTTCTTGTTATTCCCAACTATCGCAACGCAAATAACAAAATGAA
Source organism: Callyntrura guangdongensis (assembly GCA_027744295.1). Taxonomy (NCBI): domain Eukaryota; kingdom Metazoa; phylum Arthropoda; class Collembola; order Entomobryomorpha; family Paronellidae; genus Callyntrura; species Callyntrura guangdongensis. The sequence continues at coordinate 8,102 of JAHZNB010005636.1, forward strand.
TTATACATTATGTTTTTGAAGAGAAAGATTTTTTTCGGAAAGCGACTTTGGCATACCCTAATGGCTTAATCGAATTTGACCATTTTACCTATAGATCACCATCACGCGTAAGTTAGTTTTTTTTTGTAATAATACCGCATAGTCGTTGGGATGTTAATTGTGGACAGAATCGTACACACATATTTGGAATTTCATTGCGGCAGATTTTCAATAATCCTAACGTGAACCCAGACATAAGAAGTTTAAAATTTCAAGCTAGAACTTCAATATGGCCCCCGTTTCCTATTTGGGCACATTGGCTTTTGCATACGACAGTTTACTCCGTACTAATGGTGATGGTCATTATTGTGAATTCTGTCACAATTGCAATCGATCAAGGTAATAACAAACAAACATATTAAAATGACGTAACGACACTCTCATACTCATATGAGTCATGAATTGTTGAGAGGGGAGCACAAAGATTTAAACACATGCATATCATATGTATGTATATTTGCATATTTTTTGACGCAACTCCGCTCTAGAAATGGGAAACGAAGAAGATAAACAACAAATAAGAAGAACGTTGGAAGCATTGGATTTCTTTTTCCTATGCCTATTTGTTGCGGAAATCATTTTAAAGTGGCTGGATGATTTTGGAAGCTTTTGGGGGGAAGGGTGGAATATTTTCGATTTTCTCATTACTTTAACGGTTAAAAATAGTTTATTTTATTTGTTTCACGTATGCAAGCAGAGCGTTTGATTCAAATCGTTAGCATCATCAAATTATTTATTTTTTTGTTTTGCTTTATAAAATTTCTTAAAAAATTATGTATCTTGTAGTCTCTAGCTGCCCCAATATTGGATCTGTGGTATCCTGACCAAGACCAAGAGGAGCTTGAACAAGTCCTTACCGCAGTGAAATACTTACGAATCATACGAATTTTCCGTTCACTTAATGTTGTCACCAGAATTCACAAAATTCAATTGATCTGGGGTGCTGTTGTGAAAACGTTTACGGCAATGATTTATATCACTGCACTCATGCTGATTTTCTTTTATATTTTTGCGATTGTCGGCATTCAAGTATTTGATCGGTACACGTACTCCCATCTTCCCAATTTGCGATATCGGACAGCATTTGCAGTAAACTACATATACGCATTTGCCCACAGTGCTTTTATAAATTGAAGTGCGTATTAAATGGTTAAATGATGGCTATATTTGTTTGAATGATGAATGTGTAGAATTTGGCCAATGCCTTTGTCACCCTTTTCCAAGTGTTTACAATGGATCAATACTACGATCTTATTGAAGAGACTGCAATTGTTATGGGCTTTCCCATTTCATGTCTCTATGTCCTTACCTGGATTTTACTGGGATCCTTCATTTTTCGAAACATTTTCGTGGGTGTAATGGTCAATAATTTCCAGAACATTAGACAGTCAATTATTGACGATGGTGGAGACGACGGGGAGAAAAGAAATAAAGATTTAGACATTTTTGTTTTGGATGAATTGTAAGGCTGTATAACTATCAGAGAGTATAATTGTGGGAAAATATTACGCATAATAAGTTGTCTATTACTAACCGTTGTGCACATACTTTTGCATAGAGAGAGCGAAGGGCTTCTGGCAGAAGATACATTGGTGGACTGGGAGGCTGAGATCTTTCACAATCTTGAACTCATTAAGTCATTGGGAAGTAAAATGTCTCCGGTATTTTGGCCCAGAGACACGATGCTTCAGTACTATATTCTCTTGGAGGCATATGCTAGCAATTTGGATGAAAGATCACATTTGATGTTATTGTTGGGTAAATATGCATATTCATGTTCATGCAAACAAGCTAAATAAGTTTATTTTTTTTAAAGTTTATAATTCATACACGCTCAGGTTTTACATGTAAATATATCAAAACTCAAACCGGAAATATTTTTTACTAGACAAAGCTGTTCTAACATTTATGGATGCTTGAAGAGGACAATTTTAACAAATTTACATGGTCCGATTTGTTTAGAGCGGAACAATGCTCGTCACGTCTGTAAGAGTTTCGAAGAATTTGTAAAAGTCAGTCAGCATTGGCATGAGCTTACTTGGTTATAATCAGCAAATTTTAATTGAGTATCGTTCTTTTTATGAAATGCATGTTACTTCAAGCAGTACGAGTACAATAGACAGCAATAAAATAAAGTATGCCTGTTCTTCTTATCCAACTTACAGTTTTCGTGTGTACGATTTCAATAATGATTATTTTATGAAATGAGAGTTCATTGCGAAAAAAANAGCAATAAAATAAAGTATGCCTGTTCTTCTTATCCAACTTACAGTTTTCGTGTGTACGATTTCAATAATGATTATTTTATGAAATGAGAGTTCATTGCGAAAAAAACCACACCCGTGTGGGACTTGACACAGTTGAGGAAGGATCTGTTAAAGATTGTATAGCATACCTACGCCATATGTGTAAATGCGACAATATAAGGAATTTGTTATGGAAAAATATCATCGTGTTGAGTAAAAGCATATACGAATCTACCATCATAAACAATGATCGTTTTTAAATAACTGCTCATAACAATGACTTGGGTCCAAGTCATTGGTTCATAATATTCGTCATAGTGGAGGAGGACGAGGATAATTTTCAGATAGTTGTAAAAGGGCTGTAAGTAACAAAATGTTTTGAAGCATGGAGGACTCACTTTTATTGTAACATTCGTTAGAAAATACACGAAAATAAAATGAGTGCCACAGGTTCATACCCAGTGGCTACTCCCCTGCCATTTTGCAAAGTTGCTAATCAGAGATTTCTGACACCGACATCGTGTTATGAAGCTAAAGACCCAAGCCCTAAAGTGAACCTACAGACTGCGACGTTATATGCAGAGGGAATGACCAAATTATCTCAGCAACTATATCCGGAAGAACTTAATTTAGTAGTTGTTGCGTTCATGCCTTATGATGAACCATTATACCCAATTCCTGTCGGAGCGTCTGTGTTTTATTATGTACTGCTGGCTTGGTTGATTACATTTTACTTCACCTATCTCGGAAGAAAAGTATTCGCCAATGTTAAAAAGAAACTTGACTTACACCCAGATGCTATCAAATTCCCGAGTCTGCCGTTGTACTGGTTAGAAACTTGTTTGACGATAAATTCATTCAAACTTTCACATCATCACAAATTGTGGAGTACAAAAGTAAAACCTATTTCCCCATTTCAGGATCCAGCAATCCAAAAGAGAAGCGGAATTGAGACGCGAGGTGCGCAATACATGGGCATGGCTAGCAAGGCGATATTTGCTTTCACCAAACGATCCATTACTTGCTAACGTTGATCAGGTCCTCGGACTTGTTAATTGGCATGATTTTGAAGTTAGCAGAACGACATGGTCTCTTATAAAAGTTATTCTAACAGTAAATGCCCTATACGTGAAAGTTAAGAAAGACAGAGAGGTGACCGGTGGAAAAACTTTTGAGATTGTGAAAGACACCGACTTGGCAGCCCGCATGCCTACGGCCAGGGTCAACGAGCACATACAAGATACACGTGTTTTTGAGGATATTGACGGAACCAAACCCCGGACAAAAAAGGCCCGGGTAATTGATGCAATATTTGCATGTAAGTTGCTACTTAATTGTATGGTGGTGAGAATCCACTGCATTCTACCATTGTATATGCCTTGCATTGTAAAAACATGTAAGTTCATGTTATTATGATTCTTGTTCTAGCCGCAGATGCATGGCCCAAACCACCGTCACCTGACAAAAGTAAGTGATTGTAAAATGATGAATTAGTGATAATTAAACAATATTATTCCAGATATAAATTCTTATCAATCTTAAAATAAATAATCATAAAAATTACACTGCTTGTAAACAGATGAGCCCAAAGTTGAACCTGAGAAGCCGAAAAAACTCTCAAATGAAAGCAATGATCTACGTATTATTGATTCATTGCTTCAAACTACCACTCCAGTTCAAAAAGTCGATGGAAAGAAAGCACCCAAAACAAAAGCAAAAAAGGGAAAATCAGTTCAATTGGCAGATACAGTATCAGTATCTTTGTTACCATCCCCTTCTGAAACAGTAACAGAAGCGGAGTCCGACCCCGAGCCACCAGTTACGTCTATGTTCCGGTCGGACATAGAGACAGTTGACAATGAAACAGAAATGGAGCCAGACGCAACAACCCTCCCAGTTGAAGAAACAGTTCCGCCATCATCGTCCGTTTCACGCGTGCAATCTGAGATTGTTACTCCTAGTGAGCGCAGGGGCGTTCGTAACAAGAAACTAAAGAAACAGGCAGCAAAGGAAACAGCTTCAGCCAAATCTTTAGCCCCGTCAAACATAAAGACAGAGAAAGTTAAACTAGAAATGGACCCAGCAGCATCAACTCTCCCA
>JAHZNB010005637.1:0-19081 GCA_027744295.1 Callyntrura guangdongensis
ATGAGAATGCATTTACATCAATGTGACATGTATGTTCATTAGTCATTATTACAAATCTTGCAACTGTCAAGCCATTAAATTGACCTCTTGTTTCCAAATAGCCATGCAATTTATAATGCCAACCACCAACTTTGTTTTTGTCACATACACACTTAAAAACCTTTTATCTTTTGCTTGCAGTAACACACCCCCGCATATTTATATTATATTGCTATTTCCTTTATCATTTCCTTCCTTTCAAAACTCTCCCGTGTTAACACCTCATCATCATCATTATCATTAGCATGAGCAACTGAAACACAAGCACCATTTGTTGACTGGTATTGATAGTTCGAAGCTGCTAATTTATTATTCACTGCTTCATTATAGTAGCCAAACAGCACTTTCCTACCCAATGCCAGCCAGTGCACTTTTCATTTTCACAATCGTACTATACACTATGCTCGCACCAACTTTGGCACTACAAGGCTTTTTTACTTTTTGACATTTGACGCATGCATGCGTGTCTTGCAAAACTTACAAAATATCCACTCTTGTTTTACAAAATAACAACACAACTCACTCGTTTGACGCAACACTTTGACGAATGACGGTAATTTCCCCCATTTTATCAACCCTCCTTTTCTCATTCTCCTCTTTTGTTCGTCATTCCTCCAAAAATGTAATAACGTTTAGCACTGTGAGCAGTCCAACAGAAACAGATTTCCCCCTTTTCCTCCACTTCTTCCAAGAAACACACGCGCGCGCTTTGTTTGTCCTGAGAATATTTTCACTAGTATTTTCTACTCTTTTGAAACTCTTTGGCTTGAACGGAGGACGAAGTGTGAAATTTTCCTCTCAGCCTTTCTGCGCTTAATGACCACTTTGGAAAAACAAAGACAAATGAGCGTGCCCAACCCCCCTAAGCCAAATAGTGCGTACACCACTGTACAAAACACAACATGCACGTTCCTACGTGTACCTACTTATCTACATACAAATGAGTAGGAAACGCAGAAAAAACTAAACACATTTAACATTTTCTCCACCGTCATCATCATCCCCCCACCATGCAATACACATTCCCTCCATCGCACCACCATCATCATCAACATCTATTAAACGCCGAAAATATAACCGAAAACCCGACACTCATGCTGCGTAGCTTTACATTTTTTTCTCAAAGTACGTGCCCCAGCGTTTCCTCGTTGTTTTCACATTATATAGCCTTAAGCTCAAGTACCCTCGCATAACTATCGCGGTGTTCCGGCGTATTTAGTTGTGTAACAAGCCTCTTTACAAAAGTAAATGAAAATTACGAACAATTTTACAAGAAAAACGATACAAACACACGAAATATAATTTGTATTTCTGTAGATGGCCATTAGCTAAACCCGTAGTCATTTTACATTTACACCTTTTTGTTTCACAAACTGCCTCTGGGACTCTTGCTTCAGCGTACTACTGTCGTTCCTAATATTCTATGCCAGCCTAGCTTGGTGTTTTCTTGTAGCAATACTCATTAAACTGGCGATACTCCTTTTCGAAGAAACGATGACGGTGTGATAATGATAATAGTAATAATAGGATCACACAGAGTTAGTCCATACTTTTAGTTTACTAATACTAATTACGCCGCTTTTATCATGATAATAATGGTTGCCTTTTATTATTGATTATCCTACCAAAAAGTTTATAGTGTTGTGATGTGCAAAGCCATCGTCATCTTCAGCAAATTCCACAGCACACTTTTTTATTTATTTCTTTTGAGCATCCAACACAAACACACTATAAATATGTATCATCATTATCATATTGTGTTATGAAAAGAATACCAGATGTGTGCTTGGTATTTCAAATAATGAAATGGGTAATAGCCAAGAAAGGTGAAGATAATGAACTTGTATATTAAAAACCTATTATCTTTGGTTAAATTCATTTTGTTGTGCCTGCGCTCATATGTCAGAGACTCAGAGGCATAATGATAATGAAAAAAATCACAGTGGAACCGGCGGTGGTACTGGCTTGTTGGGGAGGATGAAATTACTTTGATTCTTTTTCTAGTTTTCTCCCTCTCTCCGGTTACCAATCATCAGTTTTAAACAAAAACGGAAGAGATACACAGTTTTACTAAAGAAAACATCCAAAGCCTGCAGCAGCAATTGTAAATACAATGGATACAAAATTATCTGCATATAGCTTTTTTGCAGAGAGACCAATGGCTTCGATGTTTGGTGTTGGGTGATTGGAACGTATAACTTACATATCACATTACATAATATTATTATTCCAATCCACTAAACAAAAAAAACTAGTTTCTTTTCACCTGTGAAAATGCCGAATCTGGATTATATATTACCTGTGCATCCTCACTGCTACTTACTTTACTACCCACTCGTTTTTCTCTGTTGTCATTATCATCACCTTCATCTTCATCATCATAATTGTCTGAAAACGGATTGCATTTTGCCGTGTCGTTGAGAGCCCGTATCATTATCATTACAATACGTGGCACCTCATTACAATTACAGTTTAAAATGCTATTTAAAATGCCGCTCTAGTAGCGTAGCCCATCACCACCATTTTTTCTATTACTGTACTTTTATTATGGTAAGTAGAAATTTTACCCTGGTCATATTATACCTAATAGACTGTAAAGTCTCTTCTGGAGATGCAGCTGGAGGCTGGAAAGTATATAGCTGCTTGCTATTACTACCGACTGATTAAACGTTATAGACGGTTGGGGATTAGAGAGGAAGCAGAGGGAATTGGTAAAAAAGAAATGTAATTTCCTTTTTGGTAATCTCTTGTTTCTGCTGCTGCTTAAATAAGTTGGTGTGATAATATGCAATTTTATGCATGCAGTCTCACGTCCGCATATATGTGAAAGAGAAAAGTGGTGGCACTTGAGCTGAATAAGGTATTTATGTATTTATTCAAAGAATTTCCTCATGTGTAGTAGTGTAGTGTACGCGGTGTACGTACAATTTCCTATGCAAATTATTCTCGTTACGTAAAAAATGGAAAATTGTACTCGGAAGGGTTTTCCGCATGTGTGCCTATGAACGAGTACGTATGTACTTTAAACATTTAAACATTCTACCCACTCGATTTTCTCTCTCATTTTTTCGGGGGTGTAAAATATGTAATAGGTAGATAGTTAGAGAAATATATGGAGGAATGCAAGTTTTGGTACGTATTTTCTCTCTTATTATTTAACAAGTTAGTGCACGTTTTTTTAGCGTTTTAGTTTTTGGATTGCGCTTGCACCTTGTTAAATACGTAATGAGAAGTCAAGACAAACCATTGTACACATACTATTCGAAAAGTTAACTCAGAGACAGGCCAAGGACTGGAATTGAAATGAGGAAATTGCATAATAAGTAATCAGAATCAGTAGAGAGAAGGAAAGGGTTGTGTGTTTTAGGTAGGACGGGATACATCAAGTAGATCAAGTAGTTAGGTGAAGAGAAATTATGCAGGTGCCTTCAATTTTTGCCTTATGATGTGAGTGTAGTTACGTTGATTCGTTGGTAGTCCACTGATGAGGATGACAGAAGTAGTTGACTTGTTAGCTACAGAATTTGAAATGGGAGAGAATTAATAAAAGTTTGAAGTTTTTTGGTTTTGGCTGCTACTGCCACAACTACTGATAATAATGATGGGATGGATGAAGAAAAGCACGATGATGGAATGTGGATCGATCATGGTGGCGACTCTGGTATTTGACAGATTATACATTAAATAGTATGTAATTTTGGAAACAAGACAGGTGATCATTAGCATCAAGAGCAGAGGGAGTGTAATTAAGGATTTAAAAGACTTGAGGCAGGAGTTACATTGTAACGTGTGAAGTATTACATAGAAAGTGAATAATAAATACGTATTTGGTACTGTTATCAATAAAATGTGATTAGAATGATGACTACCTGGTTTTGGTTTAGTTTGACTCAGAACTAGTTTTCCTGGATAGATTGATAAAGATTTGCTTGCTACTATTCTGAACACATCTCTAGAATCGTAAAATTATTACCGCAGTAATTCTTGATGACCTTTTGATATTTTGCCATAACCAGTTGATGTTTAAAAACTTTTTGCCGTCGATTTGGCACATTTAAATAGCAACTAGTAGGATGGGTAGCGTAGTAAAGCATACATGGTAATAGGGATTTAAAAGACTTGAGGCAGGAGTTACGTTGTAACGTGTGAAGTATTACATGGAAAGTGAATAATAAATACGTATTTGGTACTGTTATCAATAAAAAGTGATTAGAATGATGACTACCTGGTTTTGGTTTAGTTTGACTCAGAACTAATTTTCCTGGATAGATTGATAAAGATGTGCTTGCTACTATTCTGAACACATCTCAAGTATCGTAAAATTATTACCGCAGTTAACCTTTTGCTCATCGGCTTTAACCAGTTGATGTTTAAAAACTTTTTGGCGTCGATTTGGCACATTTAAATAGCAACTAGTAGGATGGGTAGCGTAGTAAAGCATACATGGTATTTTTGCGCCCACCGTAAGTACTTTCTGCCTTTTAGAGGTTTGATGACGTGTAAAATGATTGTGGAAAAAGAAAAATATGCACGATTGCACAATTTTCTTGCTTAGTACTTGCTTAAACCCAAGTTGAAACCATTACATATTATAATAATTAGGTAGTAATGTATTAATGCACGTAAATTAAGTGAATCATTGTAAAAAGGATTGACATTTTCTACATTTCTACTTACTTTTGTTCGCTTCATGGTATGTATTTATTCTCGTTGTACTGCATTGTTTCGTTGCGAAAATTTTAATATTTAATTGCAAATCAGACAAAAAACTTATGACGAAGGAATGATATCACAGAGAGAGAGAGAGCAAGAGTGACACAGAAACCACACACAGTTTTACATTCTTCGTTTTATTATTGCACGTGCGAATATTTTAAACAAAAAGAGAAAGAGAGAAACACCGCACCGCCGCCAACCACGCAGTCCCTTTCGTTTTTGTCTTTTTTCTGAATTCTTTTTGCAATATTACTTATTCATACCGGCCTGTTCATAAGTAGTATGGATACTTCGTTACAACTTATGTACGAATTCATCATGGGAAAAGGTGCACACAACTTGAGTGCAGTCTGTAAAGAGCCTTAACAAGGCATGCAATAAAATGTCAACACGCGAGTTTTTTTTATGCGCATGAAGTTTTTTGTCACCAAAAAAGTTTTTTTTTATCAAAGAAATGCTTAATCATCCAAATCTAACTGCTACTCCAAGCTTTGTTCTACAAGAAACTCGACCAATGTAATCATCCTCCTCAACATGATCATCATCATGCTCATAATCATGTCAAGCTATAAAAAATGCTATGGAAAATGCATAATTGGGGGAGACTTTTAGCTGAGTGAGCGTAAAAGTATATCGATCCTACTTTTGTTTGTTTTAGCTTCATATTTGATGAGCTCCTCTGAGGTAAAGCCTTGTGAACTACACTTTTTATGTTTTCAACTATGACCGTTATAAACAACCGTGTGACCGCGTAACAACATGTTATAATCTTATACGCCATACCTTATACTTACTTTTATAACGATCAATAACGATGATGATGGTCTGATTATTTATTACTAAATAATACACACAAGAGACCACAGGTTATTTTCAGTCTCTGCAGCGTATAATTTTTTGTACTACTAAACCTAATCGCAACGACATCGACACTCTTTTTGGATTTATAAATAAACACAAACACAGCTACTATTTAACCGTGAACCATGTAGTTGTAGGCACGTAAGTGGTAGCAAGCAAGTCATGTAGCAGTAGTAGGTAATCAAAGGAAAACTCGAACATAAAACGGTTTTATAAATACATGCATTCATGCATGCGCACCGCACATACTGATTATTTCTGATCACGACATGATGATATGCATGGTTGCCGATTTTATACGCTTCTACCACTTAGTACCTTAAATACATATAGAGAGCAGGACTAAAAGAGGGGAAAGAGAGAGAGAGAGAGAGTTAGCAGCATTATCATTATAAATTTTTAAACCTATGATTAATGTCTGTATATAGCTTGATGACAAATGGCAATTTCCGCCAATACTGTGGTAGATACGCCTTTGTATTATCGCTTTAACTGCTGCTATATCAATCTATTTTTAGTAAAGATAATCGAAAAAAAAGAGAAAAAAGCAAGAGAACTGTATTAGAAGGCCAGGTTTTAGAAGGTGATACAAGATAAGACTGTGGTTAACTAAAAAATTAAAGAGGAGCAAAAAAGCAAAACAAAAGTTAGGAAAGAATATATATACCCAAGCGAATATTAATACAAGCCATTAACGGGAATGGTCTATATACCTACTTTGTTTGCAATTGGATTGGATTTTTTTGGGAATTTTTTTCAATTTTCTCAGAATTCCCACAAAAAGTGAATTGTTTTACTACTGAACACGTACAGGTTTGACGAGTGAGCGGTGACAACAAGCATAAACTACACTGTCAATGTAGTCAGCATTATCATCATCGATGTATATTTTGATGTTTCGTCGACCAAGTTTTGTCGTTCGTTGATGATCAGAGAATGGATGATGACAACAGGGCACACAACGAACGACAATGACGACAGCCCAGCGACAAGGAGATAGTGTAGTGATGGTGTGGTAGCAAGTGATTATATGGTCAAAAAAATATTTTCTTGTGGAGTACAAATCGATTTCAATTACCCTACATTCTGTCTATTATACTATATATTCATTTTAGATTTCTTTTTCGTGCTGGCTGACTGATACCGGCGGCAAGCAACGGTCGCGACGATGAACAACGATATTGGTAACAAACCAGTCAACTAACTTAACTTGTTGTGATTTTTAATGGAAATACACTACTTTACCAGCGCAAAAATGTGTGTACATAGAGAGAGACGCATGCATGAAGGCATGTAAATACACTAGCGGAATTGATTGTGACTGACTGACTGACTCTGACTTGAGTAAATTTGTTGTGATGATAGAGTAGCTCTAGCGCAGCGTAAAAATTTATTTTTTTATGCGCGATCGTACCGGCTTTCTCAAAAAATATGCATGCCAAGCATGCCTGCCTATAAATATATCTCCCAATCCAATAATCGGCAGCACTGGCATATATATTGGTAATTTAAAAAGAAATACGCGTACTTATTGAATTTTTATGATTCAATCGCAAGCAAGCCCATCATCTCCCTCTTGACGACGAGTATGAGTGGGTATAAAAATGCAAAAAAAAAATCTGGTAGTAGCCAAAATCCTCATCAAAGTCATCGACAACTAACAACAAGACAGGCAAAAGGAAGAAGCATGCCTGCAGCAGGTTATAATAGTATATATTATTTTACTAGTGTGGTCAAGTGGACTTTTACCACCAGGCGGCTATCGTATATTATATGCACTACTGTCTTGTTTTGACTGACTTGCTCTCTGCGCTTTTTGGTGCACTTGACGAAAACAAAAACCAGCTTGAAGTAATCAGGTCATTCAATCCACTTACTTATTATTTCTATCTCTCTCGCTCTCTGTCTTCCTTGAGTACATTTATTGTCTTGTAGAAAAACGCCAGAGAAGAGCAATCAGCAATACGAAATGGATATACGATTGTTGATGTTGACGATGATGATGACAGTGTACATGCTACTGTGTCCATATAGGGAAAAATTTTAAAAATAAAAACTAATGCACTTTTTGTGCGCTGTTGTGTTGATCATCAACACAGTCAACTAACTGCCACTACAATCATCAGCATCGTTGTTGTCGTCGTCGTCGTCGTCCTCAGTAATGCCAGAATGCCAGTTGTTTTTGCTGCTTGACGGTGACGAACGACGACGATCATTGCCATCGTCATCATCGCCGTCATCAGAGTAAAATATCTTACATGAGCCCAGCAGTAGCCGCTTTCAATTTTTTTCCCCTGTGTTCTTCATTGCTTTTGCTGTGGGGATGATGATGATGATGATGGATGTAGTAATAGTGCAATAGTAATACCCACGCACGAAAGGCTTGTGTCTTCGTTTGACAATGGCGATGACAATGACTGTGATGTGTTGCCCATTTCTGTGTGTAGTTCCTTTTTTTCTCTAGATTTTTTAGGAAAATTTTATGGTATCGCTCATAATAAGTATAAGTTTAGAGGGTTGTTGTGTGTTTATGTAGTTTGAGTAATAAAGGCCTGAAATGGGGTAAGTTAAGTGTTTTTTGTCTTTTGGCTGGTACAGCACAAGCATACAATGCATATACTAGAGTTGATTGACAATCGTGTGGTGATGAAGGTGATGAATCTGAGTGAAACTGAAAATGTAAGATTTTTTAATTATCTTTATGTACGCCGTCTCCCTCCTACCGGATTTACTTGACGTATCCACTAACTCTTCCCTGTTTTATGGCCGTTTTCCTCTTTTTTTACAGTTTTGGGGTGATATGTGAATTTCACTGGTAATAAAAATACAATGATCTGTCCATGTCTGTCTTTTAGTCGCTACTGCTTCCCTCACCATTAAGGCGACAAGAGAAACTAGTACAGTGCTGTGTAGGTAGTTGGTAGTATTGTACGAAAATTTATGGAACTCTAAATATCAAAAAGAAATGGATCTATGACATTGCATGTTGAAACACATTGAAAAGTACAAAAATGTGCTGTCGGTAAAAATGAAAATGTAAAAAATGACTGTTTTTACAACACTCGGTTTTACGGTTCAGTTTGCTGTTTAATCCCATTATATTATGAAATATGTATTTGTTGGAAGGCTCGATTTAGTTTTGAAGAAAGACAAAAAATTCCAGGGGTCTACTATGAATGGAGAGACTCACAAACTGAGCTAAAACCACAGTATATAGTGCTACAACATATTGAGCTACTGAATAAGCAAATAGGACAAGCTCTAGGACAGGTATGTAGTTTACTAGCAAGCAGGTATGGACTTCTTATCCCGTTTCGCATTCACCAAAATGCCGAAAATCCCAGTGGAGAGGTATGGTATTGCTTTCTTGGTGTTTGACAGGTAACAACCACTTTCCTTCAATTCACTTCATCACCCGCCACTCTATGCCGTCATCAGTGTCTCCCTACTCACAATGTGCAGCGACAGGGAGAGAGAGAGAGCCGATGTAATAATAATATAATAATATCCAGCAGATCCACTTTACAATTCTAAATATGGTCATTAGACAAGAGCAGACGGAGTGGTCGCGCGCAGTGGTACAAGTAATCAGCCCCGTAACCACTTACTCATTCTATCGTCATGATAAAGTACAAAAACGGGAGAAACCCATTTAACAATTTTATCAGGTAGCTGCATAATACGTATATAACCAATCGTCAAATTGTCACCCAAGTCACAAGAAGTCAAAAAGCCACACAGTAGTGCTGTCATTGTCATTCAACACAGCCAATTTTACCAATAATAATTGTTGTTATTATTATTGTTATTGTGTTTTTTTTAAACTTTTATTGTTATTACACTAAAGTGCGGCGACAATGCTGATAAAAACAGAAGCGTTTCTGCACTACTCTGTTCTAAAGTCACTTGTTTTGCAACACTTGCTGCTTCTCAGCAGCGTCGTGCCGACAATAATCGTTTTTTCCTCTGTGAAATATAGCAATGATGGCACTGATGATAGCTTCTTCTTGAATTGAATGGTAGTAAAAAATAAGGTATATTGGCAATGACAAAATGAAATGAAAAGATGGATTTTCTCTTTTTTGACGACGACGACGACCAAGTCGAGTATAATAGGATGCTTCTCTCAATCAGATAATGTCTTTGACCTCAGCTCCTCCAATCCATCCAAAAAGTCAAATGATAATTTGCTACTAAAAAGGCGATACACTCTTGCTGAATCTCCACTTGTGTGAGTGTTTGTGCATGATGTACGTGTAGGGGTTAAGAGACACGTAAAAATGGTAAATTATTATTATTAGCTTCTTATTTCTTTCTTTTTATTTATCTTGGCTGCTTTTTTTGCTTTGCTTTATATTTCAGCGTAAAAAACGACTGATTATAAGGCACGGGGGACGAATTTTAGGTAGGAAGATACATAAATGTTGGAAGAAATCTAGGCGCTTGAGGAATACAGAGAGAAATTTATTCTTTCATTTTGGGCCACAATGCTAACCAGCCGACCACGAAAACAGTCCTTTGGCCACGGTTAAATCGTAAGACGCCCATTTTGTGTTTACATTCTCTCAAGAAGAATAAGAGGAAAGCCTCCACAGGTGAATAAGCTTTGTTTTACTAATGGGCCTTAATTGAAAATTGTAATTTGAGGATGACTTGACGATACGATAATGACAACAATGACGCTGCTCTGCTGTTGCTGATGATGATTGCATTGTAAGGCAAAGGCAGAAGAGTAATAAACTGTGTGTGCTTAACTTTATATCTACGTGTGTCTGTAAGTGCGTGTGTCGGTTTTTAGTGTACAAGAAAAGGAATGGAGAGAAGTAAAAGTTTTGAGCCACAGACGATCATAATTTTTAATGCTAAATTGCTGCCGCTGTTGTTGATGATGTTAATGATGATGACCACGATGATGACAACAAATTGATGAACTAACTTGACTGATTCTGTCTGAAAAGGATAAATACTGGTATACCTATGATATGCTCTTCCATAATAGATACATGTTGATGTTATATAGTAGTCAATTTTCAAAATAGTCAAGAAGACATCCCAGCTTAGAAAGATAAGGCGTGGCAGGTTGGTTTGGTTTCGTTACCTGCTTTTTTTCTTAAAGAAAACTGCATTATGTAGAGAACATACGGGTATATCACTATATCCCTCAAAGTTTATTTATTTTGATTATTTTGAGTACACGGTTGTAAACGTGAAAACACTGTAAATGCGTGGTAGTCAAGAATGTTGATTTTGACGAAACAAAAAGTTCACAAATTTTTTCCGCTAATTTCAAATTATCTTCGTGAATATGAAAAGACAGAGAGGATATCACTAGAGAGAACTCACACACACGCACACGCAAAGTAACATCAACATCACACCGATTATTAGAGCTAACTAAGCCTCTAAATAAGGGCACATGATTGGGTAAATTATGGTGATATTTGAACGAAATAAAAGCTTCTTGGTCTCTTGAAAAGTCGAAAAATCATAAAAGTAAGTCATATTTAGAGAAGAGAAAAAAATTGAGTTACGAGATAGTGTAGAAGAGGATGAGGAAAGGCGATGATGATCAAGTTGAC
Source organism: Callyntrura guangdongensis (assembly GCA_027744295.1). NCBI lineage: Eukaryota > Metazoa > Arthropoda > Collembola > Entomobryomorpha > Paronellidae > Callyntrura > Callyntrura guangdongensis. Next base: position 11,196 of record JAHZNB010005637.1, read on the forward strand.
TTGTGCTTGTCATTCCTTTCATTTACTCACTCATAAAGTCATAACTAACTTTATTAGAAATTGCCTTGTATAGAGACACGGCATGGCAATAGCAAGATGATGGCACAGGGCAAAAATGCAATTTGTAAGATGACGGCTAAATACACTTTCTGAAGAAAAATGAACTGTGAAGAAACAAGAGAGAAAAAGTAGAGGACTTGAGGAAAAAAATTGAAGGTGGTGGGGGGAGGAGGTGTCGGATTTTTTTTGCACTGGTAGGCATACCGGCAGTAACGCAGTAACAAACTAAACTATCTTGTGTGCAAGACTGTTAATTATGATGCTTCCTTATAAACAAGGTAAAGTATCAAATTGCAACTGCTTTTTTTGTTAATTTTTCTGGTCAAATGGTGTCACGCATTTTTTTTCGCAAGAGGATGACCAAAATGACCAAAATGATGACGATGGTGATGTTGATTATTAAAGGGCAATTAAGATGAAAAGGAGAGAAAGGATGTTTCTGGCTGTTGAGGAAAAAACCACATTGTTTTTGCTAAAAAATTGTTTTTCGAAAGTTGACAAACAAGCTAATTATTGGGATAATATTTGTTTGTTTTTTTCTTGAGAAAGGTGATAATGTGATTACGGTAATTAAAAAGGATTTTTTTGGGGGAAATAAAAATCTAAATAGAGGCAAAGTATATAAATTGGAATTTATTCTGTTGTTTTTCTTACAGCTATAAAACTTAAAATACGTTTTGATGATGTTAATGTACATAAGCTTTAATGCGTGGGGAAAACCGAGTATGTTTTACTAATTTTTCAAGAAATTTATATATAAAGTGTTCATCCGGCTATTGTTTTAAGCAAAGAGAAAAGAAGGCCAGGCCAGGTGACAAGCTATTTTTTACAAACTTAAACACAAACAAAAACAACAGAGAGAGGGAATCACGCGGCGGAAAAAGGATAAGATGACACAGCAAAAGATGTGGAACGATGATGAGAAAATTGCTTAACGAAGCAGGAAAAAACACACTAGAGACGACCACATCGTAACAAATGGCTTATTAGGGCGATGGACTGTTGAAAATATACGGCCAAAAATGGTTAAAAAAGATCAAATGTCACCAACCGTAAATGAAGACAGCCGAAGCGGGGATGATGAAGAAAATGAAGATGAAACCCGTTGAGTGGATAGCAAAACAGCAGGGGAATGACGGGAGAACAGGAGTGTACGAAGTAATAATAATATAACACCTATTATACTAACGCGTATATTCCTGCTTTTTTAAGTTTAAAAAGACAAACTTTGGTGCGTATCCTTAAATCTTCATCTTAGCGGATAAGCCGAGCCATTCCACATATTTACATTATCTGCGGATAAAAGGCAAAAAAATATGTGCGTCAGTAAAAAAGTGTTAATACTTTTTTACTGGGTGTACAGGGCACAAGGGTACAGCTGACGAATATTCCTTGTCGTGTTGTCGGTGTCATCTTACAGTGCGTGAAGATAACCGGGACGAACAACAGATTTTGGATGTTCTGTTGTGGTCTTATTTGTTATAGGAAAAATAGCTATACTCATATCCGATAGCAAAAGAAAAACCAAAGTTTTTCCTGTAACATAATAAAAAAGTGAATGCGCGTCTGTTCAGTGTTCACTGGTACAGACGGTTGTTAGTTGAATATTGTCTTGAAATTTTTCTGTTACTGCGTATCAGCACTCAGCAGCAGTGACACAGACGCAAAACTCCAAGGAGGATGTATAGCAGTTAGTATGTCGGCGGTACTGTGAAGGTTTGACTTTTTTGGTTGTTTTTTATGAAAATGGTTATGACCCGTGCCATATGGGACACGGATGATCATGGATGTCGGTATTAGCACCGCCTGGTGAAATATTTTTGAATGGTGTGCGCAGTTATGCATGGATGAACAATCTTATATGTAGCTTTGTACATTACCTACCTAAAATGTGGGATAGGTTGACATTTCATTGTCAAAAGTCAAGGACTACAGAGTACGCACTGAGAGCGTATTATTATGACGATTAGTATTTTTTAACTTTACAAATATGATGAAAAGCGACATGGTGATGATCGCAGGGAGTTTGAGAATGAGAGTGTGATCCCTTCACGTTTCCTTATGCTTTTTGTTACAACCCGGCCACATGTGAATATTGTGAAGTATCATGAATCATTTTCTTGGTGATGTCACTACATGCGCCATGAAATAGCAAAGCACCAGCGAGAACAAAAAGGAATTTGCGGTTGTCATTGTAAGAGAGAGAGAGAGGGGGGAAAGGGGATAAAAAAATATGTATGAATAGGCAATAGTAATATCGTAAAAAAGTTATGCTGTCAGATTATCCTTCCTTTTAGCTAAGAATGCATACCATATCATGTTTAGAATCGAGGAATCAGGAAGGACACGACACGACTCTGCGTCATGTTGGCATTGCAAAAGCAAAAATTCTTTTGGTTAGTGCGCCAGAGATTATGTTTATTAGATAACACTTACATAATATATCATCTCATACGTATACAATGAGCAATGAGTAAATGAAACGATACTGGAGAAAATAGTAGCAAAACAAATTATTTATTACAATGTGAGGATATAAAATGGTGGAATAAAGTTAAATTTAGATTTACTTTTAGACATTTCCGATGTGTTATAGACTTGAAGGATTTAGTTGTATTTTTAAACAGGCAAATGTGATAAAACTATTAGTTGGGTCTTATTTGTAAAAGTTAAAGGCTATACAATAATTTAAATTGATTTCATATTTCCGATCTAGGAAATAGGTCCGTTGATACCCTGACATTAAATGCGGATGTTTACCTTTAATTCATAGTATATTAATGTTTACTCATGTATTTTTACTTTGCTCTTGATAAAGTTCGGCAAGTTGGCGAAAGCTTGAGTTTTAAAAATAAAATCAGCCTCTTTCGCCTTTAAAATGAACAATCACAATAATAAAAATATTTGTTCTTGAACATTGGTGCGTTTCTGCCATAAGATTGCGAGCTAATAATTACGAGCATCGGGCATCGACTCCGACAGACCTTCAAAATTAAAAGGACAAACGGTTCAACTCGTAAAAACTGACGACATATGTACCTCTAGATTTCAATCTGCGACATAATACTGTATTGGACGGTAGTATATACATTTTTTGCCACTTTTCTCGTCATCCAGCCAGAGAGTTGAATAAATAAGATACTACCTAATTTTTAGCTTCTACGATGTAAGTGCACAATGGAAACGGACAGAGAAAAAAAACTCCAGCCCGACAGCCAGTTTGTCTGACAGCCATAAAATTACCTTCGACGAACACCAGCCCTAGAAAAAACATCAAATTCCTGCTGGTCCAACAACCTAGTTTGTTTGGAGAAAATTCAACAAGTGGCCCATTAACCTGTGTGTTCCTACGAACCACGTATTTGCCTACGCGGAAAGCACACTTACTTTTTTTTATCAAGCTGCTGCTAATGCAGTATAAACAATTGTGATAACTTTTAAATGGAGAGAGCGACGGAGAAAGGCTCCCCACTCCTTACCAGACTGGATTCCACGGAATAATAATATATTTTTATCACAACAAGACATTCAGGAAATACAAGGAAACTCGTAAGCATGCATGCAGCGTTTTTGGGTCATATTGTTGAAAGTAGACTAAGTTCAGGTATTAAAAGTGATTTGGATCGTGTTCCATGTAGAACGCACTACCAGACTACCACACACACACTGTGATTATTACGTAAGAATCTCTTTAGTCAGGTACTTACGCACAGGGTAAAAGGGATAAAGAGAGAGCAAAGTGCTTCTGCTTTTTTTCCCTTCACGACTACTCACGAAGACGACGACTTGTATTACGTTGTTATTCCAGATAAATTCCGTAATTACCTTCAAAAATACTAGCCTAACCATTTGAAAGTGCTTACCTACATACTTACGTCCTTTTGTTTCCTTAAGGGCACGGCAATAAAAGCACTGGAGAAATTTTCAAGAGAGACGGAGCGAGCCTGAGGTTCATACAAGGCAAAGTTAGGAAGGTAAGTATAGCGAAAACAAAAACCACCTGCCCAGAAGTTGTTGTTTTTTTGGAGGAACAAGACGAGAGCAACTTGAGTTTAACCGGCGCCTGAACAAATATCTGAATCTTTTATGAATGTATGTATTTTTCGTGTTGTACCATGCCATAAACCAAGTGAAACGATGATGACGATTATCCTTCTGAAAGCATTGTTATTCTGTTTACAAAACTCTTGAGGCTCCACCAACTACCAACACACGACAGTGCAGTAGTAGCAAAACAAGAGAAGTGAGTATTTTAGGAGGTACATAGGGACATAAAGAAGTAGCACAAGAAGCGTAGTAATAACAGAAAGAAAAAGAGAGGATTCTCTTTGGAGATGAATCTCTTTTTCTCGTTTCTATTATCTTTTGAGCAAGTCGTTTTGTTCCTTTTTTATCTTTTTTTTTTACTTGCATTCACTTTTACTGTACTTCTTCGTCAATAATATGGAACTTATTTTTTGATTTTCCTCCCGATTCAGTTTGATAAGCCGGTAATAATAGAATACAAAAGTGGGATTTTCTATTCTACATTTCTCACTTTGGTTTTGTGCATTTTGGGCTGGCTCGTCTCGTTTGCTGCCTCGCCTTCTTTGTTTGATTTGGAAGTTTTTTGATGAGCACAAAAATAATATTATGTCTTTTTAAACGAAGTAGCACCACCAGACAGCAGGGATTACTTGAGCTTGTGCGCGTGTTATTTTAAACCTTTTTCCAACAAAAAATCAAAACAACAAATATTCCAAAAATGGAAAGATAAGGAGGGGGAAAGGTGCCCATATACAACGACGATACCAAACGATGAGTTGGCCTATGTATGTAAATATTTGAACTTGCCAAATTTATTGAGTTAAGTGTTTTTCGAAAAATTTGATTAACAAATATGGACTTATTTAACGGCGTGGCGTGTACTAGTGTGTTGTCATTCAGTCAGCAGTAAGTGCCACTATCAAAACTAAAAATATATGTTATGCAGCCAGTCCATATTCACATCTTTGCTCCCTTCCTTCACGCTGCTAGTTTACCGTTTGGAGACCTATCCGACGAATAAACAAGATTCAGCGAATTTTGCCACGAAACTTACACTTAAACGACAAGAATTAACTTCGTAAACTCCGATAATATTCGAATATTCTCCTAGTGAACCTAAAGTAAATGTAATACAAGTACTATCACACTATTAACTATATGTAACTATATGTTGTGAAATTGGCAATAGCTTAGTATTAACATCAATGACCTCAAGTAAAAAGATTTAACTAATAAATACCGCAACGGTTGATGACACTAACACTATGCACCATTTTATTTTGTAATTTTACTATTTAATTAAAAGTCCCTACATCAACCCGTCCACCAGTAGCTATTCATTTTGTGTTGATTATCAATACAGTATTAATCCCATTCCTAGATGTGGCCCAACTAAATGAAAAAATTCAATTTACCGACGTTAATTTAAAATCATTTTTGACCTCTAGTATCTTGATGAACACTTACCAAAATTTAGCTAATATTCTTTTTCCTATACCCACATTATCAACTATTATGTATACCTTCATCTTTCCTATCACTTCAGTTTTCTTTCTCCCGTTCTTTCCTATCAAGATTGAGACAAGATAAACAGAAACAATACGACATGATCAGCAACTGCTATCGTCATCCCCACCAAACCAATCATATCGTACATCCATCCATACATACACTCATTACTCATCAACCCTACAATGATTGTAGATACCCTTATGATCATCCTCTGTTTTTCTTTACTCTCAATCAACTTCATCAACGGCATTATCGTCAATTCAAATTGAAAAGGACTAGCAGGATGCGACGTTTAATAATCGACAGCATCCAACAACATTCAACCTTGCCAGTCAACAACGGTAAGGTACACCCAGCAGTATTCACCGTTTCTCCTTCACTGTTGTTGTTGTTAATAATGAAGATCATTGACATGCCTGCTGTTCATTACCTTTTAGAAGTTCTTTTACCACTACTTACCTATTGATATCGGTTGCTTGACCTATCTACCCGATATGCCATATTATATCCTACCACACGTCCCGAAACAACTTGTTGTCGTCTTTGCATATACACTTTGGCAGCTTTATCAGTAGCAACCTCCTCACTGTATAAATATTCTATCAGTAGAAACGCAAAAGAAAAATAGTCAAAGCCAAAATAGTTGATTTTTTTATTATTATTTTACTTTTTATCATGATGATCCCACTACTAGATTTTTAATAGGGGTTAAATGAATAAGAAAATGTACGTCACACAGTAGTAGTAGTGGTAGTCGTGGCCATTGGCCAACAAAGTTGTCCGTTACATTCTGTCTTGTTGGTTTCCTCCCCTTTTTTTCTTGATTAAATGTCTGTGTCTGTCTGTGTATGCTGCTCTGTTGTTGTAATTTTTACCAAGTTTGATTACAAAAATGAATTTTGACAAAAGTGCTGGGAAAACAAGCTGTTTCTTAATAGTAATCATAATCATCATCTCCTGGCGCAGAAACAGCACACACACGGAAGAATAATGAAGTGCCTTGCCGTTGTTGTTCTCTCCCTCTCCCAGGTGAGCGAAAGATGATGCACGAACAGAGAAAAGAAAGAAAACGTCTCGTTTTATCATATCATCATCATCATTCCCGTCCGTCGTATCATCATCATATCATAATCGCCATGTGTTCCTTTTTATACAATAATAATAATAATGCATAATTCAACAACAGCAGTGGCAGCCGGCTTGGAATAATGGGGATGCAAGACAGGATTATTTTCAGTTGCGAAAAAAGTTTAAAGTAAAAAAAAGAAAAGCGTGTGTTTACTCGTTTTGCTTTATATCAACTCGTTAACGCAGAGAAGCAAGACAAGAGAGGAGACAGAGAAGGGAAGGACCAAAACAAGTAGCAAATGTATTGCAATGTATTGACGAAAAGACCAACACGTTGACTTTCACGAACAAGAAGAAACATTATCTATCAGACCTTTTTGCATTTATATCTCTAGCCTAGTCCATTGTACGTCTTGTAACTCCGCACTTGTATACAGTTAGATAAGACACGGTACAACACGTTGCATCATCTCAGTCAATTGTATTTGTTGTAATGAAATCTATCACTTACCTTGTCAGCCAGTGTAATCTTCGTTAGTAAAAATGTCAGTGGATTTTTGTGTGGGACTAACTTTTCCTACACTTTTGTTGACCATTTCTCCTGTGTATGTGAAGCATAAATGAGCTTCGCGTAAAAAATGCGGTTGAAGTATTAATACCCCAACCCCAACAGGTTTTATCACTTTAAGCGTGTGCGGCTACCAGCTATTTGTTTTAATGAGGAAAAAACATTTTATTTTTTTCTCGTATAAATGAATGATAGAAAATGAATGTTAATTAATAATTGTTCCCTGTTTAAGACAGAAATTGTTCTTTACATTTCATTCCGACAAGCAACATTGCTAACGGTTGTGTAAGCGAACAAGAGAACATTAGAAAAAGCGATGAAATCCTTTAGATCCAGAACATAATTCACAATTGCAAGAATTGCAAAATACCTCAAAATCAATTTAAGAATACACCGTAGTGTATAAAGAAAATAAGTTCGCTTGGTGTCATGTTCGCATGTTCCCCATTTTAACTGAGTTTGATCTGGTAAACCTTACTTTAATTTTTAAAAAGTATTGATTACTCTACTATCTCTAGTTGTACTTTAGAATATTCTGCAGTACACTTGTTACTTGCAAGTGCAGTGTACACTAAATGTTTTCTGGCTACTGTCCTATTGTTCATATAAAAGTAGGAACACTGATTAGAAAATAATGCAGCTATTATTATGC
>JAHZNB010005638.1:0-20478 GCA_027744295.1 Callyntrura guangdongensis
TGGCATATATTAATTTATCATTTAAAAATATTTTTGACACGTTCGTGATTATGATGAATGGAGTTTTGTCAATGAACCGACGTACAGCGAGATATATAAAGCGTAAGTATGTTGACAATCAAGCGTTTTTTGTACTCCTCCTCACACTTTTCTGTTTGTTTAGTCTTTAGATTAAAATGTACCTTATACATTTTAGTACAGAGAGTTTACACACGTACCTCATCCTCATATACAAGTTTATACAATGTTGTACATACAAGTTTAATATTTGGTCAACAGTAACTTTTAGAATGGATAAACTGCACACACAAATCAGTTATGTGATTGGTAAATAATCGTTTGTCTTACTTTTTTACCACTTGCGGCGAAACAGGAGAAAAAAGATAAGAATGACTCCAAGTCTAATTGATATTTATTTATATTGAAATGTACAGTGTAGGTACCTCACACACACTGCATTAAGGACTATTTCACTTTTAACACAATTTGTAACACGCTCAATTTGTCTTTTTTCATCTGTTATCCCTTGTAAGTAATGTCTCAGATAAGAGAGAAAAACGTTCCTTTGTACGATACAGCAAGTGTCAATTATGCACATGAAAGAAACAATAAAGTTTTTTTTAGTCACTGTTAAACAATGCAAAACGCTTTTTACATCAACGTCAACAACAAGAAACAATTGAAGTAGCCATTTCCCCCTTTTACAAAAGTCTCTCGTCTCAAAGTGTGGGTTTCACTGTACAAGTGAGTGAACGAATGTCATCTCCAATCTATTTCAAGACAACGCGCACACAACAAGTAAAAGTTTGTAGAATAAAGTGTCTGTCTGTTAGGGTGTGGGTGCGTAACTGATATGTTAACACAAAGTAGTATATTTGGATTATGCAGTTCCTCTTTTATTTTTTTTATTAGATAAACTTTTGTCTCAATTCTCCGCGAACGAGCAGAGAGTTTCAAAGAGGAGGCAAGTATATGTTCCCCTCTGTCTCTCCCTTGACCACTCCAACAACAACTCGAGACAAGAAAATATTGGTGTAATACACCTCGAGAAAAATGACAAGGGAGATGGGTTTTTATCAGATGCACTACTGTATCCCGTATGTGTGCTTACATGCAGGGATGTGCCTTGCAATGGTTTCTGAAGTAGTTTATCCTGAGGTCTCTCCCTTTCTATCTCTCACTCTCTTTATCTTGCCAGCTACTGCCTAGAAGAAGGGAAGTAACGCACTGAGAATGAGATGGAACAAAAACCGTCTACAAAACAACTGAACAGGATTTGCCTTCTGCTGCTCCTGTTGTTGGAAAGGAAAAAAAGTCTACAGAATGTAATACGCCTGAAACGTATACATACATTTTTCTACGGACTAAAAGCACTCTCTCAACTCGTTGCGTGGCATGCTTTCTGATACGTGGTATAAAATGTCTTTAGTCAGAGAATCCGGGGGGAGCGAGAGAGGGAGAGGGATAGAATTGAACTCGTCTTACCACCACCACCACTACCACTACCAGTCAGTTTTATACCCAAAGTAAAATTTGGTATTCCCTTTCCATTCTCCGGGTACTTCAACCACATAGAAACTGAAAATATATGCGACAACTGTTACAACAGGCGTGCATTGTGTATAGAATGTTGCGTTTTACGATGATGAGAGCTTTCGTAGTTTTTATACCATAGTCCAAGAATGTGTACTGCAATTCTTTTGTGCATACATGCATACTACGTACACACATATCCCACCTTATACACTTCAGTTTTCTTTGGAATTTCGCTACCATTATCGTTATTTGTGTAGGGCCTATAATGCATTGTTACGGGGTCCGCTGCATGAGCCTAGGCTTCATGGTTCTGTCTTTCTCGTCAGAATACGTTAATAGGAAAGTTTCCCAGTCACCATGCATGCAGCGACAGTCAACCAAAATGCGCCAGCACGTAACAGTGTTACAAGAGAAGTTGTATCACTTTCTTCCACAAGCATCTCTCCAGTAGTCTCTGGAAACCGAAGAGGAATGACGACGACCATGTGAGTCAAAGATGGTTACCCGTTTTTCAATGGAGTTAGTTATTATGGTAGTGGTGCACAACCCAAACAGCAAGAGCACCAATAATGCCTATTTGTGCATTGTTTCTTACTTTGTACTGTACACTTTAACGCTGATGATGTTACACACACCCAGACACACACACACACACACACACACGTTGAGTTCCGTTTGTTGCTCCTTTTTCCGTACGTACCTATGCACTCCCCTTTCACTTCTTCTCTCACTCTCAATGGGTTGTTGTGGAACCGACAACCGAATATGTATGGAGCTGTCTAGTTGTCGAGAATGGGAATCAAGCTTGCATGCCCAGGAAAAATGATAAAATAGAATACGACAGAGAGAAAGTACATTATTATATTACACAACCTTGTTTGCAGAGAGTGAGTAAGCAAGGAAATACCGTTTGCCCTCGCGCGCGCTCTCTCTCTCTCTCTTTCCTTTCATGCATTATGATAATGTAATATCTGCATTTTAAGCAAGTGATACGTTCCCAGTACAAATATTATACGTAACTGATGTTGTTGTAGGTCGTTCAGGAGCGTTTAGCTTGTACCCCTTTACCTATATGCTTTAGTCAATAAATACACCAAGATATTTGTGTGTGAGAAAGATAGTATAAACTTTCTTGGATAATATTAGTTGGGAGGTGTGGAATGCAATATATTATGCATGTGTGTGTGTGTGAATGTGTATTATTTTATTTACTTGCTCCTACAACGGATCCGCGTATGACCAACAACGTTTTTTTCTTTGGCAGGAATTTAGATGGCCGCTTGGTAAATTGGCGAATATACGTACCTCTGCAATAACATTGTCCCAGATTCTGGAGCCGTATTCCATTTCCAAAATTGTGCAGTGTAGGTATCCAACAAAATTATGCTTCGTTTATTACAATAGTGGAGTGAAAGTGGAGAGGAAAGTGCGAGCGAAATCTTATTACGGTATAAATACCTAATATGCAGAGGTACATAAGTATATATGTTATTTTTAAGAAAAGCGTTCATAAATTTTCATGTGTTCCGTTCGTTCATGTCAACTGCAAAGCGTTTTCTCTTATTCCCTTATTCAACAATTCATTTATGGATTCACCAGTCCACTTTGCTTTTGACGTGAGCACATTTTCATCTTTTCTCTATCCCGAGACGACACAAAAGGACAAGAGAAGAAAGTTGTCGGCTTATTCTAGCCTCTCTTTTGGTGTATTTTCTTCTCTGGAGAGACTTATAAATTGAAAAGAGCTTTTGTCTTTGTTGTTTTATGTGAGGTCGACTTTGGAGAAACGCCTTTTCTTTATTTTACTTCATTCGCGGAATTCTTTGGATGATGTAATATGTAATGCGAGTCCGTTTGCCGTTTATTCATTTTTTTATTAAATCCATCTTTACCTAAAAGACAATACCAAAAGTTGTAGATGAAAGAGTAGAGCTCTCTTTTTTCGTTTTACTTTGATCTTGATTGCTCTTGCTTTGACGGTCTAAGACCGGCAGTTTGAAGTGATGCCGTACCTATTCCAGGACCAGTGTTGGAAATTTGGAGATAAGTTGTCTTGACCAATTTTGTTGAAACAGCAACTCTTGTAGGTAGAAACAAATAATACCAATGGAAAGCTGCTTGGTGGATAGCATAGTATAAATACCTTTTCGCTATTCCTAAGCCCATGTTTTGTTGCTTGATTTCTATTCTTGTCTCAAGACTATATAGTATTCTTTGATGTTACAACGGCGGTGTATAGACGTTGCCCAATTACTTTTGAACAGAAATTTTTCGGTAAGCCACCGTCTTCCCCAGTGTTTATACCTGTTTGTTGGGAAGAAGCACTTGGGAAATTGTTGAAAGAATACTCTGCCCCGTAAAAATATTATCATCCCATTGAGAAGAGTAAATAACCTTGCCAGTACCAAACGTGCGAGAATGAATAGAAGGACACCTGAACAATAAAACTTTTAGCCGCATCATCAACAAACATACTTACGAAATAACAACAACAGTAGCAGCGCCGTAGCGTAGCTGATGAAGAATTCTGGTTCTTTATTTTTTATTTAGTTGTAGCATTTCCATGTGTTCCCCTTCCAATGAGGAAAGTCGTTTCAACGAAAAAAAGTAATCAAAATCGATCCTGGCAGCAGCATAGGGGACCAAACCACTTTCCGCTTTGGCATTATCATTATTTAAGCTAGAGTGATTTCCACCTGTTATAAGAGAACCATTCAGCAGTCATTACCATTCCGCTGAATCAATATAAAAAGCCAAAGAGCATGAAAGAGACGAAACTATGATAAAATGAGAAACAAAAACGATTCCACAAAGCACATACCTACACATATTTCCATTGATGTTTTCGGTTTTAATATTGCTACACGTAAATGGCCCAAGATGGATGTTGTCGCAGGCATATACAATATAGCGTTTCACTTCGTGGAACAAAAAAAGTGGAGTGTGGAGACCTGACCCGAAATATGCTGTTGATACGCCAAGTGAACTTATGTCTGCTTTCATGCCTGCTGACTTCAACAATGATTTTACGGAGAATTCCCACGAAAACAAGGATCGATCTTTGTCATGGATCTCCCTATCGACTCGTTTGCATGAGGCGGATATTATGTTGTGTGTAGTTTTACGCTCACACTCATTGTTATTAAGTGCAATGAAGCAGAAAGGCAGAAGAGGCTTGATTTGGCGAAAGATAGTGTCTCTGTTACTGCCCATGCATATAACCAACCAACGGCATTTACGGAAATAGTGCCCAGTAATGATGATGGTGAAGCTTTTTTTGTAACATAAAACAGCTACGCCACAACACTTTCCTACGTCGTCTAAAGCATGAAACGTTTAAGTATTCATTAAGTGTATTAGTCAGAGTCTCGTGCATGCATGTAAATTGAGATATTTTCTCAGGAATACGTTTTAAGCATTGAAACATGACCATTAACGTGCTAAAAATGGGTAAAATACTAACGTGCACTTTCCTTGTAAATGAACATTTTATGTCTTTTTATTGTGGTGATTGTCGTCGTGACATGTACTAAATAAATCATGCCACTTTAAAAAAAACCTCGTAAGTGTCTGGTGTGTATATACCACAACAGCTTTACAGTTCACAGGACCTTCACGATAACACCATACTAGAGATAAGACCAAGTTCAAGATAAAAATCGGGAACATTGATGTTCACTTGTGTAGTACAGGTTTCCTAACAAGAACGGAACAATTCGCAATAACGATAATAATAATGTGTACCCTTTTCAGTAAGGTGAGTAGGCAGTAATCAATCAGGAGCGGGGTCGTTCAGATGTCTTGCTTCATTAATAAGGAGTTTAGTTTGTAGACATTCCGCATATAGTATTCTTACGTGGCCTCACGTTCATGTTCCACTTCCATTTACCTATGTAAATAGACATGAAATTCAAGTGCCTCGAATGATAGACACCATTTTATTCTATCTTTGTAGATTCTATATAAATTCTATTCCTTGCACACTCTGAATGTTGTATTATTTATTGTAACACATCAGTTTACACAGTCAAACTTGAAAGATTTATTTATACAACAACAGCTTTTTTACTCTACAAAATGGAAACCTGTGTCGGTCTGCTAAGGTGTGTATATACATGAGGCATGACCTTCTCTGATTTATTTTTCCAATGGCAAAGCTTAAGCTTTATGTTTTGTATTTTTGCAGCTGTTATAGGCAACATTTCTGTCAAGTCTTTATATGCACGACCACGCCAACGCCAAGAAGTCTTATAATATGTCTTATCTTATCTGCTGTGGTAGCTACCTATTACCTAACCCCTTTTTATTATAAACCGTTTCATTCATTCAACTACCCGAGTAGTATGTATTCGGAAAGTCCCTTATCGCCCCGAGATGTCACAAAGCATGAAAACGGCAACGGTGCTCAAGCTTGATTTATTACCAACTATGGGATACGCTTAATCTAAATAAATAAGAGCCAAACAGGAAAATGACGAATTGTCCAACAAAATTTCGGTGCTTTTTGATATACTGCAGCTATTTTGACATTGTAAGTTAAACCGTATCAATGAAACAGTTTGTTATCATACCGATGGTGGTAAACAATGAAAAATGAAAATGATGAAAATGATATATTTATTATTTTCGTCGTTCTTTGTTTTTCCAGCTATTTTCAGCGATCTGCATAATATCTTTGGGATATTATGTTTCTACCTGCCAACTCGAGGTAAATACCATTAAACGATATTTTAGTACCACTGTGATTACAGTTAAGCTAGTTCTAACGAACGAGTTATATTTAAAATCTGTACTAAATCTGGTTGTATGATGGTGTAATTGTTCAAAGGACGAAACTGTCATAAATCAGAACACCACGTTAGAGCAAATCAAGTATTTTTACAAAGCCTTAAAAGAATGTGGCTATGCAGAAGAAAGTGACATTCCGACGACCGATACAGTTTGCCCCGCATTAGGTACACATTGTATACACCTATCTATATACCTATAATATATAGGTACGTAAGTATTTTTTTTAAATTAAATTGTATTTGATTCGGTGTCCCGAGAAATTTTGTGTATTCTCAACGTTTTAGAAACTCAAGTCATGCCGTTGGCTCAGATGTCACTGTGTTTAAACTTTTTACTGGGCATCTGCATTCAGATAATGATTCGAGACAAGCACATTTTCCGTGACAAAAAATACTCCAGACCTGTGTCATTGGTATCAATACCAATAGGGACGTTTTTATCAATGTCCTTTGCATTCATTGCTCTAGCCGAGTACACCAGCTCACAAATGTGCTGGCTGGCAATATGTTGTCTCTGAGCAGAGAAAGTCCTATATCTACCTTATCACCGTCATCCTAACTCCCATCATGGTAACCGTGTACAAGCCCCTGGAACTAACTATCTTTTATTTATACGGCTGTAGTTTGTTCCAAAATGAAACCGGAGATGAAAAGATAAGAAAAATTTCTACGGCCACAAAGTTACAAGCCGATACTACTGAAGCAACTGGAATTCAATTAAACCAGACGGATGCCGCTAAAACGAAAATCCAGGCAGACTCGGAGCCTCCTCGTTCTACAGATAACTCAACACAAATATGACGTGTTATTATGACGGTTAATGGAGATAAATTGAGGCGCATCCTTCCTACCTACTACCCGTGTGTGTGCATCTATTAAATTTTTTAAGCTCTCTCCTGGGGAAAAAATTTTGCTTTCATTTTTATTTTAAGTTTATCATAAATATCAGAACCTGTGTATAAAGAAATTTGTATATTATTTATGTAATAAAGTAGTAAAACCTATTTTATCATTTAGCTGATTGCTGTCTCCGGCCGTCATCCATAGGTTTAAAATCTACACAATATTTTTTTCTAGAATCTAGAATTCTATTATATTTTTCTCCCAGGCAGTTCGAGCGTAGTCATCATCATCCGAGTTCTCATCAACAAAGATCGATACCGCATATTGTGTCAGGCATCCTTTCTTACAGTTGACTCCGTTGACAGGATTAAAGTAGTACGTTGACAGTTCGTGGTTGTACACGATTTCATCTTGCTTCTCTTCATTTTCACTATCCTGCTGTTTCCGTCGGGATCCGTTGTCATTAGGTGGAACTGGATACGAATCAAATCCAAATCGAAGTTTCAGCAGTTTTGACAAGTGCTCTGGATGATAAGGCTTTGCAAAAACCATAAGTATTGTTCCCGGTTCCATTGTACTCTCTGAAATTGCTTTTATGGGCTTAAACTCGCTCTCTTGCACTTGATCCAGTTGCTCTTTGCTGATTTCTTTTATGTAAAGCTGACCAGGCTTCCATTTGCCGACGTGAATTCTCTCTGACAAGTTGGGATCTACGTAACGAATCAGCTCCAAGTCTGACTTTATTTTTTCAACCATTTTCGGTCTTGGAATGAGTTCATCGGTGCTCTCAAGAGCAATTTTTATTGCTTCTTCTTTTCCAGCTTTCTCTTTGTTCCTCAGTGGAGCCTTAAAGTATGTGAAAAATGGAATGAAATTGTGGGCACTCCGTATTATGAAAGCGAACAGAACAGCGAATATGCGTAAAACTACATAAATAAATCATATATAACTTTTTTTAAACATTCCCATTTCGCAATCAAACGGTTCACGTAAAAAAGATTCTCAGAATCCATCTACGTATTCACATTCAGACGTCGTCGAAAGGGACGTGCTTAGAAAATTTGCAAAAAATGATGTTTTTCCCCTTCTTTTCATTTCTCTTGCATACATATATCCTCAAACAGTATATAACAAAATAAAAGCACTTGAAAAATAAAATGTTTTACCTGAAGTGAAATCTCAATTTCACCCATGAATAAAAGGAAAACGAAAACGTGCAGTTTTCTCATTTTCTCTCTGATCACTCAGCTATAAAAACACACTTTTTCTTGCTTTTCTTTTCTTTTTATTCTCCTTTCACTCACTCAAAACCAAAACGACGAAAGGAAAAGGGTTTTCTCCCAGATTTACACAGTCCCGCTTTTAAAATAAGTTTGTATGCACTTTCAAACCGGAGAAAGGACTACTGCGATGTTAGAAAAGCGGAATGTTCAAATTGAAATAAAATGTTTATGTACAGTTTTCACGGATGAATGAAAAGGCAACAGAGTTGTGAGTCTCAAATATAAATAGTTTATAGCCTGCTCATATATATTTGAGTTTACTTTGGTCCGTTGTTCTTAAGCCATGCTTATGATGAAGAAGCTCGTTTCTTTCTAATTTTCTGAGAGTTGGTGAGAAATTCGACAGGTACCTCATTCTACCCCATCAAAGTACGTACAGAGAGAAGAATTCGTAGCAATTATTGTACATTTCTGTAATATTGTGTGCAACCACCAACAATATGGTTACCGTAATAGTATTGACGTAGTAGTTGTATTGTAATACCTGTAGTAGTCGCATTAGTAGTGCAACAGCAAAAGTTGTGTGGTAGAGAAGTCTGCAGCAATAATCTATCATTGTTTTCACGGCCCAATGTAAAATGTTAGCAAAAGGCGAGGAGAAAATCTCTGACAATAAACGTGGTCCGCGGAGAACGAGAAAGATATAATGTAGTTGTTTTTGACATTCGGTTCATGATATAGTTGTTCTTACCGACACTCCGCAACCGCAGCAGGCACTTCATTTTCTAATGTGCGCATTCTAAAACTTACGCCATATACACAAAGGTGCGTATGCCGTTTGTTTTTTGTACATGTGAGTTCAAAAAGTAACGAATTGTTGCGTTGATTGCGGGTTTAAAGCTGATATCGTATCATTACTGCCACGAACTGACCTCACATCACTTCAAAATATACGCTACCTGCCAAAATATCCAAATTATGAAAGGTCGCGTTCTGTTGGAGCTCCTAGGTAGTCTTTAGCACTAGCTGGCTTTTTGTACTCTCGTCAGAGAGTTTGAATTATTAAATCATGATGACCAATCCGAGTATCTGAGGATGATGTCTGATGTGATACTTTGACGTAATTATCCTACGAGAAAAATGGGCTGTTCCTGCAATGCATGACAAGTTTATGTTTATAAACCCTCTTAAGATTCTGACAATAATTCCTTCTGCTAGCACCCAAATGTAACCAACGTCGGCCACAAACGAACGCGGAATTATCATTACGTAGGTATATAATTACTACATGAGCTTTTCGTAGGAGTAGTACAAAATTGTAACAGATATACTGATAAGAAAAAACTCACTATGCTGGGAGCCGTCTAAGATTTTTATCATTTATATTAAGCAGTGGTACATCAACCCAAACTAATAATTGTGTAATGAAGTCATCGTCAGCAGCACTTGGTTTCTTTTCAATATAAATTCCTACATAATTACTTTACCATTGTCAACTTTAGGTATACACAATTCATACATTATTGCCAGTGTTCTGCCACGGCAGCCGGTTCTTTTCGTATCTAACATGGACACGGTAAAAGCAAAGCAAAATAATTCCATCCTAGTAGATATCGTTAGAATTCTCTTTTTACATTTTCTACACAACATTTTTAATAATTCTTTAATTGCATTTTGCTGTCTGCTTTCTACTCGGTAAGTTGAACCTTTTCCCTAATCCTATTTTCCATTTGTGCAACTTCGTGATAGCGGCTACTTTAAATCAGCGAGGTTATCATAATCATAATGCACGTTATTTGTGTTGTACAAGTACACGAGAGAAAAGTAACAAAGAAAATGCTTTTTTGTTGGTAGCGTTTGTTTGCATTAAAATTAAATGTAAATTTGTGAGCATCTTCGTATGCATGATTCATTATATTCTGGCACTACACTGCACTGTCTGTATAAATGATGCTTGCATTCTTTTGCTCAAAACTTGTCCACAACGAGAAAAAGGTTTTACTTGGCCATCATCGGAAAAACTCAGAGAGGAACGCCCGTGGGTCTGAACAAATCCACGGATGACGACCGTGATGCCCACTAAAGGCATCTCTATGTCATAAAGTGTGAAACCAGTGACACTTATGTCATATTTTTGAAATGTTCATTACAAATTAGTGAGATGTTTCTTTGATACTTTTTCAAAAGTAGCCAGGTACACCTTGTAAATTGTCAACTTGCATGACTATTTTAACAAGTAAGTCGATGTGTAATCAACTATTTACAATTCGGGGGCATCACCACTTGTTTGTGAACGTATACAAACTAATATTAATACCAGTTCGTGCAAAAACAAATCATGTAATCATTGTCGTATATATAGTAGCATGTTTTTTTTCGCCAGTTGCAGTCCAATAAACGGTACAAGTCAGACAAAAAAAGCTTCATAAAGCATGCACTAACAATGTAAAAATTACATTTATGGCTTGGTATTGTATTACACGTAAAATTAAACGGTTAATAATTGCAAAGCGTTCGTGTATTGACCCTTGTTTGTAAACTAACCAAGTTTAGCAATAAAATGATTTGCAAATTTGCCAGTGCCAATAAGTGTAACAAAGTAACAACAATCAGCATGTGCATATGATCATCACGCATCCACACTTACATATATACACACTATATATGTGGATTACTTACTGCCATTGCCATTATGGACCACGGTTGTTGTAAGGGACGCAAAGCGAAAACAAAATGCAGTCAAGCCAATAGGGACAACCAATTTCGCAATATTTTGTAGTCATATTAGATAGAAGATAAGAAATACCTGTTCCACGTTGGGGGCTCTTCCTGTATGCTCGATCCGCGATCTATCATCATCAATGATTGACCATACCTACATGATACTTTTGGTTCAGCCATTTTGCCTGTAATTTTACCCGACTTTCGATATTTTGCATACAAAATTAGTGGTTTCGTATCCATACTTATCGAAGACAAGTTATTTCTCTTGAGGGGAATTGTTACGGCGTTGCCCGTTGCCCACCTTGTTTGTGTCACGTAATTTTAAACTATAGAATACTGAACTGAAAATATGCAAACGCATATATTTTACCACGGGCTTCTTCCCTTAGGCTCTCGCACTTTCAAAAATTGGACTTTAAAAAATAACTCTATCACACCCACTTTTTGCGTGATACATAAACAGTAGTAACTGTTTATTGGTGTCCTTTGTTATTTACATTGTGCCTAATTATTTGCTTTGAATATGTACATGAGATTGCAGTGCAGTGCGTGCCCAAAGCAGAGAGGTAAAACATAATATGTCCATCCCAGCCCTTAATGTTGTATTGTTTGTTGTAGATTTAAAAATTCACGGTATTCGTTTCATTATGTATGTGCTCAGTGTGCACTTTGTTTAATGCAGGATGAATAGATTAGTCAAAAATATCTCGTAGTCGAAGCAAGCTACTTTACGGTTCATTGGAAAAGGTTAGCTATTAAGAAGATCCGTTGGGCAATAATGCATTGAACCTTCTTTGTTTTCACGTGATATCAATAAATTTCACTAGGTAAACAATACGGACACTGGACTCATTACCGTGAATGCCTAATTGCAAATATATTTTTATTTGTTTATTTTTTACTAAATCAGAATCAAGTTATTTTTATAGCCACCGGTCTTCTGCCTCGGTAGCATATATTTTTTCCTTCAAGTAGTCTTCTCCCGATTCGTTTCCAATCAGTTATTTTCAGGTTTTGGCGTCAACAATGGACTGTTATGTTAAAATCCTCCTCCTAAATAACCAATATGGTTAGTGGGTGTTAGAAAATAGAAAAGTCAGGTTTCTTTGAGGTGTGAAGCTAGTGATAGAAAAACGATTTTATTCGGCCATCACACGCCTCCTCCCAGCGGTTTGATTGTTCTAGTCCATTTATAACAAGATATCTTGATAATTATCAACATAAATCAGTCATTCTTCACTCTACACTTGACTCGTATTAGTTATTTATATTGCCCACACTTTCAACTTTGATGAGTTACGGCACCGTTCATGTGTGGTACCTAATTTTTGACTAAGATTGATGATGGGGCGTTATGAGAAAACAAAAAAACAAAAAGTAGGTAACTTTTAAAATAAACGATTTTATTTAAAACTGCGTAAAACTGTGTTTATAAGTTTTATTGTTTAACTCGTTCAGCTACTGTCTTTGTAGTTGGGTATTGATTGTTTTAATTAATAACCTTTGTGACGGGTAAGTATTAAATGACTATTTTATCCGCTGTCTGACTAAATAGTGGTTTCACATATAAATGAACAGTTTTATACTTTCATTTTGCTTTCAAGAAAAATTTTAAACTGACTTATAATTACCATAAAGAGGAGAATCATTTGAAAAAAAATATCATTAAAATTTCAAACATATAATTATTTTTAAAATTGAGCGTACAAAAAATTCCGGATTCTGTAAAGCATTTCTTTCTGGATTTATTAT
Organism: Callyntrura guangdongensis; assembly: GCA_027744295.1. Taxonomy (NCBI): domain Eukaryota; kingdom Metazoa; phylum Arthropoda; class Collembola; order Entomobryomorpha; family Paronellidae; genus Callyntrura; species Callyntrura guangdongensis. The sequence goes on from JAHZNB010005638.1 coordinate 12,869, forward strand.
TTGAAACTTGTTATGCATACAATAGAAATGCAAAGATGTACATCATGTAGCCTTTTATGAATAGGTAAAATATGTCAGCTAAACTTGATTCACATAAATTCGGCTTTTGCGTAAGGACATGACGAAGACAACTCATATCCCATCAAGCGCTTGACATCATCATCAAAAGAGCCCCAATGCGCTGAAATATTGTTTGTCTTACTCTGCAAGTGTGTGGATTGTGGAATGACCAACTCGAATCATGTGCATGTGTACTTATAACGTGGCACTTGTAATTTTCGGTTTTGTTATACCCGTGTATGCTGGTCATTTCATTAATTGACCACAACAAGTTTACATGATGTGAATATACAGTAATATGCATAATATTTATGTGAAGAAACATGGCCATGGGTAGTTTTGTTTATCTTTTATCAAGTTGAGGCAGAAAGAAATAGGCATTTTACACGGATAGATTATAGGTTAGCGCAAAAAGTGTGTGTATACACAAGCTTTTAATTTTAATGCTGTTGTGATTATAATTATATACAGTTTGGCAGAAACAAAACCTCCGCCTTGCATTGATGACTTCCAATACACAATATCATGAATAATTCATAAAGGTGCAAACTGAATTGAAGTTTTTATAATGAAAACAAAGTTTTATGTGCACGAGTACCTAAACATACGTAGGTAATTATAAGGCTGATAAAGCAAGCAACATCTAAAGTGAGTCTAAAAATGCTGAAAATCTACCAAACGCAACGCACTTTTATACTGAGTCTACAGACTAATCCGCACTTGTTTGGGTTCGACTCTAGCAAACATCACGACATTCATCACTGTTCCGATGAGAAGACGTGAGCAGACCTATAGCCTTTTCGAAGAAAGCCATCGCATCAGCAAATCTGATTCGATCATTTGGCTCGGCTTGCCAGCACATCATCATGATTTTGGTGTACCTAATATGACCAGTTGGTTTTCAAAGAAAGATAAAGTGTAAAAATATTTTTGTACCATTTCAAATGCATGATTTGTCTCACAGCGTGATATTGTTATTTTTTAAATGCTTACACGTTATCCGTACAAAATAAAGGTCGACTCAACCTGTATAAAAAGAAAATGTTTACAGGCGTTATATCACCAAGCCCAACTCCCACCAAGGGTCCAACTGCCACCAAGCGGGTCTAGGCCCGTTCCCCCCAGACCCAGTTCCCCCAAGGGTTCGCCCCAAAATATTATTTCATATTGGCCCTTACACCATATTTTTTATCGAGCGGTGAATGTACCTTTACAAGACAAGACAAGGCACAACCTTTGTTACTTGCAATAGGAGCGCTTGATAAGACGAAACTCCAGTTAGCAGTGATATTATTACTTCTTCACATGTTCACATAATGTTCACGTTTCTATCTTGGGTTACAAAGTTTGGTACAAAATGACAAGGACTTCGGAAGTACAGTTAGTGTTTAGGGGGAACATGGCTTGGGGGAACAAGGCCTGGAGGAACCAAAACCGAACCGTTGGGGGAACGGGTCTGTCACGCACCAAGCTTAACTTCCACCTGGGTCTAACTGCCACCAAGCCCAACTCCCAACATGGTCTAACTGCCACCATGCCTAACTACTCCTCAGTCCCACAATGTAAACTCCCACAATGCCTAAATTGTTTACTGCTCCACTGTTATACACTCTCAAAAACATATGTACATATATCAATGCCAAAGTTTAAAAAAACTTTTGTAAATACATGTCAATTATTAAAATATTTTTGTCTTTTTATGCTTAGGTACTTCTTTTCCTAAAAAATGAAACAATGATTAAACCCTTTTGGGGGTAGTTAGGCATGGTGGCAGTTAGACCCAGGTGGAAGTTAAGCTTCCTGGCAGTTGGACACAGGTGGATGCTAAGCTTGGTGGCAGTTAGACCCTTGATGGGAGTTGGCTTGGTGGTATAACGCCGGTTACGAAAGAAAATTGGTTTAAAATGTGAGACAGCTTAAAATCTTGCACTTCAAGTGTCAGTTTGTCTATATTGTTGTGACGAAACAATAATCAGTAATAATAATAATAATAATATTAACCTCATCCCATTTTGCAACATTGTGACGAACTCCTCTGTCCACGTTTGACCATGGTATGGCTCCTCACCCAAAGTGAAAACCTCGTACAATGTTACTAACGTAACAATTAATAACGTTGATTGACAATTATTAATTAATTAATTAATTAATTAATATTAATTAAAGTAATTACCTCCATAACTCCAAACGTCTGATTTTAGTGTAAACCGTAAGAAAGTCAGTGATTCAGGCGCCATATGCTTCCACGGTAGAGCTATCTAGTATTTGAAATTGCCATTACTTTCGCCATATTTACACATAGTGGAAATACCTAACTNGCCATTACTTTCGCCATATTTACACATAGTGGAAATACCTAACTCTGTTTTTTAGTCTAATAGTGTGATAAGACAACACAACTTTTCCGTTACATCAATTACATGCGTCACTTATAACACATAATTACTGTCAGGTCATGAGTTTGGGTGATCAAATAAATCATAAACCAACATTGTATTATGGCAATATGGGATTGGTATTATTTATAACCCACCTGTGTCTTCTTCATGTACTCTGAATTTTCAAATAGTTCACGGCTTAAACCGAAATCAGATATTTTAATGTTTAGTTCCTCTAAAGACCGCGAGTCCGAAGTAAAATGATAATAGAAGATAAAACATATCATGTGAATCAATGCTGGCATTAATGATTATCATCGGTTCTTCTATGATGCAGGCTACACCATAAATGCAAAAAAAATATATGCTTACCCGTCAACAAGATATTTCGTGCAGCCAAATCAGCGTGTAAAACCTGAAAACAATGCGTAAAATCCAACCATCATATACGTATTTCTCTAATTAACACTTTCAGCGTTAGGAAAGCCGGATCATTATTATTTAGTACGGTACGTACCTACACACTTAATGCCTACTCTGCGTATTCTTCAACTATTTTATCGGTAATTTGTAATCATTTTGTATTTATGTAATACCTTCTTCGACTCAAGAAAATCCATTCCACTGGCAATTTGAAATGACCACTTGAATAAATCAATTGTAGAAATATCTGAAGTCACTACTAAATTCTCGTACATTATTTCTACTGCACCTTGCTGTACAGCTTCTTCAGTAGATGGGTCGTTCTTCTTCTTGTCCAACGTGCTCCTATAGCATAGCACAAACAAATGCATTTTTATGCAGTACATGCTTCAAGAGTTTCAATATATTTATTTGAATTAGGCGAGTCATTTGTAATCTTGTCAATATAATTAATAGCGTGTAAAGACACGGTGAACATTAAGAGATGATAAATGTGTATGTATATGAATGGATGTAGTAAAAGTAGTAACGCACTGAAACTGGATCTGGCCGTCCTTTACCATATTAGTGAAAAGCTTTTTACGCTTTTGCAGATACGACAACAAATTCCCGTTGGCACAAAATTCCACTCCAATGAAGACCTTCCCTAAAACACCATCAAATAAAAAACGTAAAATTCAAGAATTTTATCGATTTTTTTGTGAATTTTACGAATTAATATGAGTTTTAAAATAAAAAATTTGTCATTAATTATTCATGAATTCATACAACATGCCTCTTTTAAAATCAAGTTCCTAAAAGACAGGCTTAGATGGGAAAAACATGACTTACGATTATGGATTTCGTCGGTGGAGGCCGCTACTAACTTGACAACGTGACGATGACTGCCAATATTAGACATGATTTTTAGTTCCAACAGCGCTGCCTTGAAATCATCTATATCTTCAGCAGATTTTACTGTTTTAATCGCGACAATGGACTTTCTGTTGCCGATTTCTACTTCTCCCTTTCTTACCTCTCCAAAGGCACCGGCACCAAGCATTGTACCACCTGTAAGTCATACATTCATTCACATATTCATAAATAAACTTACTAAAACTCCATTTTTTGTGGGGAATTTCAAACCTCCTGTCATAAGGAAGTATTTTTACACCGTCATTGGCATACAAATGTTCGACGGCATCAGTGGGGACTACTGACTCGTTCAAACCCTCTAAAAACTCTTGAATAGCTTCCTCTGTTAGTCTTTTAAACTCTTCCTTTTCCATATGGAATCGTACATACAGTATTATAATTACTGCTATAAATACTGCTGATATGAAAACGAGGATTGAAATCAAGACTATTGTAAGTGTTGGCAGCTTTGCTGATTCTACAAAAAAATATAATTAGCATCTCAGATAAATTTTACTTCGTAGCACAATAACAACGAATACTTCAATACTCATTGTTTTAAAAGAGAATTTTACAAACCCGGAATTATCGTTTTTATTTCAAACTCATAGGATTGTGTTTTTCCAAATAGATTTGCTATGCACTTGTAAACTCCCTTGTGCGTTTTATCAATATGATCAATGATAATTTCCGCTCGTACGATGCTCGTTCTGTTGTTAATTTCCTGTGTATATTTTACGTTTACACTATCTCTGGTCACCTATATAATCAGACATTCAACTGCGTAGTGTACGCTCAACTTTCTATTATTTGTAAAAATGATTACAATAAATATTGTTTTCTTTACATTATCAGGAAACGTGACGTTTAATTCCGGAATATGGTTTCCAGTTGTTGTAGCTGTGCAAGAAGTTTGAAACTTTTCATTTCGTGTAGGCATGTAGACTTTATTTTCTTTTCCATCAAATTGAACCGGTGTGTGTTCTATTATTACGATTTTTGAGCGTTGTATTTGTCTATAATGCTTTAATTGTGAAATGTTTAAATTGAAAGAATAGCATACCAATTACGGTAAACTCTCTCGATATGTTAACCCATTCTGTCGAGCTGTTCCAAATTGGAGCAAAGCAAAATACAGTAATTTTACTGTTTTTCTCGCTAGCAGGAAGTACCAGTTCTCCTGAAGCTGTTCTTGCTATCTGTTTTAGCGAGCTTGGAGTCACTGTGTGAAAAATTTTAAAGCCATCATATCCATCAGTGTGATTTTTTTCAAAGATGTTATCTGCTATTATCGTTAATCATTTTTTACCGTGTAAAAAGTTTATGGTATTGGTCGCTGATATATTTGAAATGTAACCGATCCGTTCTCCATATGAAAACATGAACCGCGACAAAGTACATAAAAACGAAATTTTTTGTCCAACGTACACCATTTCTGGAAGCTCATTCAATTCCAAAAAGTCTTGCGGGTTTGAATATTCCCACGCGAATTCTGAAATATATCACACATTTTAAAACAATGTTTTACATTTTTGAAATGTATGTATTATTCGTTAATTTTTTTTGCTTTGATATACTAAAGCGCATACTTAACGGTCCAGGCATTTTTGAAGATTCATTCTGTCTGTTGACCAAAGTGTTGTACATGTGAACAACTCTAGATACATTCGAATTTCTCAAAGTCATAAGAAACACTAGCGGCCAGTTTGGATGTGTGTTGTCCTTTTTTTCATCGATATGGCATAATAGTTGGCTACAGTTATTGTTGATGCATTCGTGACTCTGCGAAGTTATGTATTATTTAATGTGATTAAAAGTTCCTTTTACGGCGATTTAAGTACGCTGCTGTACTAATACTATAACACTGTGGCAGTTTTACCAAACGATCGGTTAAAAAATGTGTAATCTCCAGAGTTTGTCTATCCAATATAGTTCTTGGAAAATATTGCTCTGATTGAGGTGTGTAAAGATGATAATATTTGGGCCCATCATCAAGGAATGAAAATTTAACATCACAGGAAGAATTTGTGGCATATTTTTGGCCAAAGTTGGTGTTGTATATTATTCGTTGCTCTAAATCTGCAGTTACGCAAGAATACTTACATGTAAATACGCACTTAAGTTTACTTTTAGTTTTCTGTCAAGACGGTAACAAAATGCCCTTTTAAATAATTGGCGTTACCTGTTACAAGCGTTAGATTTTCCTCAAATCTGGACAGCGACTTAAGTACATAGTGATTCTCCTTTCCATTATAAGAAACATGAGCAAATTTTCTTTCACAAGGGTCGTCAAAAGTCACGCAGGCGAACACGAATTCCAAGGCTATGTCCGTAATTTGGACCTCAGTGTCAGCTTGAAAACTATACGTGTTTGTTTTATAAAAGTCTCCTGTATTTCTTGTAGTTGTTGAGTATGTAACCTTAAGATTTTCCTAAAATATTAGGTTAGATTTTTAAATTACATTCTTCAACTGTACAAATTGTTTTTGGAACTTAAGATGATTGTTAGTTAGATGATATAGCTTTCGTACATAATCTAGATTGAAAACCCAGCGAACTGCTTTCGTATGAGAACATTCCAGCCCAATCCAACCTATTGCGTCGCCCTGTCCAATAGTCTTCGATAGAATAACTGTTCCATTATTTTCCACTGAAATGTCCTCTAGAGAAGTGTCATAAATACGTACAACAGGGAGTTGAACATTTTCGTTGAAGCAGTTTAACGAAGACGAGAGGGTGAAGGTTGTGAAGGCTAGCGCCCATCCAATTAGTCCTGACAGAACTGAATTTTCGGGCATTATGAGATTTTTAGTCTTATAAGTATCACTGATTTTTGTGCAATAATTATTGTGTCTAACAGTAGGATATTTTTTATCCACTGTGCTAATTTTGTTGAGTCTATTGAATTACCTTTCCAAAAACTGCTTGCCAAGTGCCAATTTGTTGATATGAATAGTGAACAAGGAACTATATTTTTTAATACTTTCTGGTTTTGTGGTAAGCCTATGTGCGAAAAACCCACCAGTATTTCTGTAGATTAAATGCGGAAAGTCGTGTATGGAATTATGGAATGCATGTAACATTAGTACCACTGCTATTCAAATATAAGGATGGGAAGGACGTGCCCATTGTATACATATTTATATGTAATGTAAACGTGTTCATGAGTCATTTAAATGAATCAGTTACAAAATGTCATTCATTTAGTTATAATGTTACATATAAACATATTTCATCAAAAAATTATAAATTACCACATTAATCAAATAGAACGAAAATATTGCAATAAAGTACAAATTTAATGCATGTATTTATTAAGGACTAGCTAATAAGACCCGTTCTCCGAACAGGGATAACTATCGAACAAACAGACACTACTATATATATATAGACAAAATTTGTATGATTTAATTCCATTGATATTCATACAGGTTATTTATTCAACTAAATCATTCCATCCATTTAATACATTCATGTGACTGAACATGGTGGGGAGTACATCATTTGTAGAACGTATCTGCTTATCCTATCCGTATTTTCCACTCCTTCTTTGGTATCTCGTGCAAAGAACATGGAAAATGAGCATAGATACTTTTAGTCATTTGGCTAAATGATAAACTTTTAAGTTTGACTAATCATGATTTCAAATTTAACGTACTTTTTTTTCGTCAATGCAACCAACTCTTATCCAAAATCGGTTTAGGTTACTGCAGCGAGGTAGGGACGGACCAAAAGAGCCAGTATGACTGAATATAGTAGGGAGTAGAACGTATCTGCTTATCCTATCCGTATTTTCCATTCCCTCTTTGGTATCTCGTGCAAAGAACATGAAAAATGAGCATAGATACTTTTAGT
>JAHZNB010005639.1:0-34058 GCA_027744295.1 Callyntrura guangdongensis
TTAAATGGGTGTTCTTGTTCTTGTTGTCATAATCACTCTATTTAGCATAATATATTACTATCATTATGAACAGACAAGAGACGAACAGTTTGAGAGGGAAGGAAAATAGAGAAAGAAAAAAATGAAAGAAAACTGTTATCAAGTCAATCGACGTGTTCTCAATAAACACACGTCGTCTGTGTTTCTAGTTCCTGCATAAATTGTGCATTTTCACTGGATTTTTTTTTATCCCAACCTAGCAGGGTGATAATCATATTCACCCATTCAACGTTATATTTATTAACTTCAAGGTACCGTAGTACAGCTGTATCAACTGGGATTTCATTTCATATGATTGGGTTTCAGATTGTCAGAACAACAGGCCCAATAAGATATTTTGAGGGAGGTAGCGGATCATCATGTTACTAAATCGGGCATAAAATGTGTTTCTGTGACCATGACTGATGAGGAGAGCGTGCACTGTCAATTACAGTAAAAAATTGGAATTCCACCGATAAAAGTCGACAAAAGGCATCCCTGTAGAAAAAAAAATCAGGAAGAAACCAAAGCCGTGCATTACCAGTTTATTTACCGTAGCAAACAAGTACATAAAAATAACTCGTGTGATTAGATTTACAGTAAATTAAAGCAAAACGGTTAATGCGTGTCACCGTCACAGTCTCTTCCATCACAGTCATTCACACTGGCAGTTTATTACCATGTTCATCAAACAGCTAGTGTGAGTTTTGCCGGGGGAAAATAAACAACATAAAGTTCAACACAGTTGCATAGATTAAGGTGCTTTCAGGGCCATTTTGGTCTGTCTCTAGTTTTCCCTAGAAAACTGTACAGTCAACAGCATTACTACCAACACTGCATTGATTAGCCAAAAAAATGTGTGACTTTTCTTTAATATAAAATTTTATCTATCGTTGGATTTTTACCGAACAAAACATTTTTATATCGAATGACAGCTTTGGTAGGTACATAAGAAAAATACGACTAGAACAAAATGGATGATGCTATCACCATAAATTCCCGTTTAGGTTGACTCGCAGCCTGATCTGTTGATAAGCTAGTCAAGGAAAGGAACGCTTCTGCGACAATCAATCTTTATAAGACGTTACCAGTTTTTAGCAAGAACTTTTTTTTGGATGGGTTTTGGTTCGATGATGATGATGATGATAATGGTGATGAGCACACATGATCCTTCTGTAACCCTCTTTAAAAATCGCATTTTGATTGGATCGCCGTGAAGAGTGTGATATGTCTGCAAACTTGTGCTGCACCATATTGCACTCTCATATGGCTTTTAAAAAATTGACATTTAAAAGTGCAGAAAACTAGATAGGGAATGGGTTAAATAGGAGGTATGCATAACTGCTGCTTGGAGAACACATTTTCGCATTTGAAATGATAAACATTTTCATCTGAGGCTGTTTTTTTTATCAACCAGCTGTTAACCGCCAAATTGCTTTCTTAACTGCGAAATCCGTCCGACACACATGTGTGCTGTGTCTCCCAGTGTGTGTCGTTGTCGTGTGGTGGTGTTCCCTTCTTCATCCTTTCAAAATGTGATGACGGCAACGTTCCATTTATTTTGGAAGCTCTTTTTATAACATGACAATCCGCTAAAATAAAATTGATAGGTGTTTTACGTCTTCTGCTGCTGCTGCCGAGTCTCTGGGAGCGCATTTTCCCAGAAGTGGAAACCGGGAAGAGAAAGGACACGCCGTGTTTTTAACAGTTTGTGCAGCTGATTCAAACCTGTCTCATTGGAAAATTGTTGTGCAGTCGCTTAAGCCGAAGGGAAAGACTACTTTGATTTATTTTGTGTGGATGTATTCATCTGTATTGCGACATTCACCAAGATACACTTTTACTTACTCGGGAATTCTGCGAAAATTAGTCATCCCTTCCCAGAGATCCCTGTATAGAGACACTCCAAAAAGGTGTCAAATGGATGGTCGGTTTTAATCCTTAATACCAATGAATCGTCCCATTTTCTTGGGAAAACATGTGACATTGTGGGAAAAATGCCGGTAAACAGAAAACCACGTCATTTATTTCTCTAATCCCCCACGCACACCATTCATTCGTTGAGCAGCCACAGAAAAGGCAACAAGTGTGATGCAATAAAATGTTAAATGACTAATGACCTTTCTAGCATATCTCCTTCCTTTTTTTCTGCCTGCCTGCCTACCACACTGTTGCAACCAAATTCCATCCACAAAAAAAAACGATAAAATTACACTTAACAGTTGTTCTCTCATTTGGGTGCAGGGTGCACCCACCGTGCCATCATCATCAGCGTCATCACACCAAGCAGCCACACGGCTTACTCATACGTCCTCTAGTCCTCTTCTATCGCTCTTTAGGTCTTCCATGAATTGATAAAAAAAAGTTGCACAAAAATTGTTTTGGCCTACGCCACAGCCTCCTGGCCTGACTCTGTTGCTTCGCACCACCAGACAAAAAATCCATTAATACCATTGCATATCTCTCTCTCTCTCTAGAGAGGAAATCATTCCGTCATCCGAAAAAAACAGCAAAACAGCAGTGCAATGTGAATGAAAACACACGACTATTTGCTTTCGCTCAAGCAGCAGCAGTAAGATCTACGACAAGAGTGCAATTAGGCAATACAGTATCAAATGCAATGAAGAGTGTAAAAAATGTAGATATGAATAATAATAATAATAGTAGTAGTAGTAGTAATCAAAAATGACGATGATGTGTCCGATGTGTCATCCTTTGTGTACTTGTTACGACAGCACCTTTACAGGCAAGAACAGTTTTATTTTATTTTTACAGGTCTTGGGTCATTTCCCACTCGCCAAATAAAGCTTCAAAGGATAGTGAGTGCTTGTGCAAATACTGTTTACCCATCTGCATCTCGCTCTTTCCCACTTCCCTTGCAGTTTTGCCGACCTGACATTCGCAAATTTACATGTTCATGAAACCGCAAAGCAAACTTGCCATTGTTATTCCACTGCTGTTGTTGATAATTACCATAACACAGTTTAGCATTTAGCAATAAAGCTTGCCGTTCTGCTACCGTCATCATAATTGCAGAAAAAGCTCTCCCATCGCCATAAGAACAGCATATTATTATTATATTTGTGCCGTTGTTGAAGAGTAGCTTCGCTGTAAAAACTTGAATGGCAAGTATGTACACGAAAATAAGTGATGATGATTCATCCTCACCTCTCTTTCCCTAGTGGAGTGGATATCCAACAACAACAAATGTCTACAAAAAGATGTACCACACCACAACAACGACATAGCCATCATTCTGCTTGTTTTGCGGTTCCTTTTCTATTTTCTTTCGTAGCGTCAGGCGTCAACCGTGTAGCGACATATTACCATTTCTCTTCTATTACAACTAATACAGTCACCACTGCTTTTTCTAGTAACTAGACTAAAAAAAGAGTTAAATTGCTACGAAAAGAGAGGAAATGGGAAACAAGACAAGAAAAGGGACGAAGATGAAAAAAATAACTCACAGACAGCCAGCCACTTTTTTTGCCAAAAAATGATACCAAGACGAAAAAGTCATTTTTTATTTACTTATTTTCTTAAAAACAAATATATCTAGGAGTGTAATGCACCGAGGAAGGAATGATGGCGACTGTTCTATTTAACAACAAACATAAAATAACGTGTCACAACGATGCAAAACAGAGAATGTAGGCACATATGTTTGTATGGGTGGTATGCACGTATTTTTTTCCTAAAACACACTTAAAATTATTATAGGTTCGTTAATGATAAAAACACGTACACTTTTCAGCCTAACATTATTGTACGGGTTAGTTAATGGAAAGAATAATAATAATAAAAAGCAATTTGCAAAAAAATATCGCGTCTCTCAGACTGACGGGAAAGGACAGAAAGAGAGAGAGAGAGAGAGAGAGAGAGAGAGAGAGTTGTTGTCTAGGGTTAAATCGAAATTAACACATCTGCAAAAATAAGCAGTGTGGAAAGTAGACTTTTATAATTTCGTTTTACAACACCACTTCATAACGCTAATGACAGCAGCAGTAGTACTAAAAGGCAGCAATTTAATAGGATTATCCTTACTAAGCGCCTCGCTGTTTATTTCTTCGTCGTGCTGCTGTGGTATTTGAACCCTCTCTACAGAAGCCTCACTATACCACCCTTTCAAAATAACACACAAGATGATAAGTCATTTTTACATTTTTATGTGGCTAGTTAAGCTTTTCTGGAATTCTGTTTTTATCGTTATCTTATTATTTATTGACATCGTTGACCAATTTTATTTCGTCTTATGCATGCCTGTCTTCACTCCTCACATTCTTGCGTTATAAGCTGTACGCTAAAAAAAATTAGGCAGCACATTTGTATGTATGCGCTTCTCGGCTCTCTCTCTCTCTCTTTCTGGTGTCCGTCTCTTCTTCACGAAAAGCCATAACAATAATGACATTTACTGCCAGTTTCATGCTTCAACGGCAGTAAATTTGCAAGAAGCTACATCATCAGAACTGTCATTAAAGTTATACTTTCAAAAGATATCTCCTCAAGATTCCAGTGTACCGGGTGCTGTCACTGTTTTTGCTCCTTTTATGATTATTGCAATGCGAAAAAAATCGTTATGTCTTGGTAAGTTTTTTTTTTGCCCGGTGAAAGATTTCCTTTTTCACAAAAAAATACGCGTACATAAATACAGGGAGAAAGGAAGACTATATCATGATTAAGAACAGCGTGTCTGTCTACGTTTATTATATTTTTGCTCAAGAAGCTGTCGCCAGGATAATAATGCCAGTTTTATTGTTATTGTGTGTAGTATAATATCCGTCGTAAAGTAATGAAATATATTTCAGCATAATCGTTTGCATGCGGATGCGGACATTAAAAAAATCCGAAAAGGTTGAAGGAATGTAAACAAGTAGCCTCTCTTATTCCAAGTGTGTCTCACAATGAAAATAAGCTGCTCGTACGCCGCATTGTTAACTTAGTATTCGGGGAAATATATTAAAAATAAAAAAAGCAACTGGCCTCGATGTTGTTTATTTTTCCTCTGTTAATAACCCAGGTAGTAAGTAATTTTGTTGGGGGAAAACCATCGTTTGTGCAGCTGCACATGTTTTTTTTTAAAGAAAGGAAGATTTAAAGTGCGAGACGCAAAATACGACAAAGACGAGACTAGAAGGTGTTGTCTCCAATGCCATATTTGGGCAAAAAAGATGTGCACAGTCAACAAGAGTGCAAACACAGAAGATGAATCAACTAGCAACATTCCTTTTCTCCACTTTAGAGTAACAATAACAACTAACAATTCTGATTCTCCATTTGATTTTATTTAACTTTTTAACTACCTGAAGAAATCCCTTTTCATTTTAAGCGAGAGGGCACGTCACTCATACCCTACCAGAAATAAAAAATGAAGTGGCTCGAACGGGAAAAAAANAACTACCTGAAGAAATCCCTTTTCATTTTAAGCGAGAGGGCACGTCACTCATACCCTACCAGAAATAAAAAATGAAGTGGCTCGAACGGGAAAAAAAGAAGTTGTTGCGTGTAGATAGAAGATAATATTATTAAACTACTGCTATTACAGCTTCTTTTAATATTGCTGATGATGATGATGATGGCCCTCCTTAAGAATGTTCATAGAGAAGGAGCAGTAAAACGGACAATCACACAACATGATAATCAGAAGCAGTAGCGCAGGAGTACCCAGTAGCTAGCGACATGTTCCTTAAATTGACTTGAAATGGCGATGATGACGATGAGTCGAGGAGATGAGTTTTCAATTTTCTGCTACTACAACAACTGCTCGGGTGCGGTAAGTGTCTACGTGGGAGAGCAACAATGTAGATGAGTCAGTTATTATTATTATTACAAAAGAAAACGGCAGAAATGTATTGGGATTCCATTTAATTTTTGTACTTGGGTGCAGCTACACAACTTGAGTTGCAAAAGCAGATGAACACAGCAAAAAAAGGACTTTTCCAAGTGTTGCATCACTGTCACCTTTTTTCGCTGTTCAATATTCCTTACTGCAGAGAATTTACTGTTTGTTAAACATCTTGTTGAGCCGAAACAAACGTACGAGGACGATGAATAATGCTCATTCATTACGGGGAAACACCACGTAAAATGGTTTGTTGTTGGGGAGGATAATAAAAAAAGTGCGAGCAAAGCGCCTTTGGTAAATTTATCTGTGCTGTTGGCGATATTCGATAATACAATCCGAAAAAAAGTAATGATGGAAAAAAACGTGGTTTTATTGTATTGCCACGAACAATTCATATCCTTCCTGAAAGCTTATCGAAAACAGAGAGTTTTATTATTGTCACGCAGACAGTATAACAACAATGTTTATACGCTTCAATGCTCCCCCGCTACTCTGGCCAACAACGGGCCCGTCTGTGATGGCATGCTTATTCATTTTAAGAATAACGTCATTTTTCTCTAAGAATGAAAGAAAACCGTCAGTTTTTAAGATACACACTCGCACTCTCGGTATGAAGCGGTTTTATTCTGCTTTGTTGTGTCATGCGTGCAGTGTAATAATAATTTGTATGTAGTTCTTGCCCTGTCATAAAAATTATCACTCTTGCGAAATGACTACAACGAAAATAGTTACTACAAGCTAACTTCATTTCACACATATTGCACTGGCCCATTTACAACCATTGTATTGTCGCCACCGACGCGTCTAGCATTTCTGTCTGTGCTTGTGTGTATTTCCGTCCATTCCTGTTCCAAGTGGACAAAATTAAAAGTCTTCTCATCGTCTGGTCGTTTTTGTGTAAAATTTGAGTGCGGCGTGCCGATAAAGGCAAAAATCGTCACGCCGCGCAGTGTTTGCATTTTAACTGCGCACCCAACTATTCCTGTCATTTTTTGCTGCTCTTTATATTACGTATGTACCTAATCCATGTTTCCGGAGTTTGTCCTCACAACCTACACTACTACTGTCTACTGATTTCATCACACTTTGTACTTTAGTTGAGTGCATTACTTTTCTTTTCATCTCCTACCGTACTACTCCATACAACCCAAAGGCAGGAACATAACACCAACTCAAACCCGACTCCACAAGGTTGCTAAATTACTCTGCAAAAATCACATTGCCAGCTTGTAAAAAATGTAAATAGCTAAATTATTCGTGGAACCACTCATATATCACACGAGAATTGGAATACGAAAACAATAGGGTGCTGTGTTACATCTGTTCTATCACTACATGTGCTATTCACCTGTACTTTTTAGTTGCCGGAGCTTCATCATCATCATCAGTAGCACAATCATCATAATCATCCGTTACACTAATGACTATATTATGAATTATTATTACTGATATGTGAATGTGATTCTCTGGGACTCGTCCATTTTGGCATAATAATGGACACTACTACAACTACACATGAGTAAAAAAATAAACACTCCAAACGAAACCAATAAATATATCGTCCTCCTTTTTTTCTCATTGTCACCATTCTGCTGATTCATAATTGATGGTTGAAAGATGAGAATGTATAAGAAACAGACAACTGGATCGGCGCAGTGATGAATAGTATTACAGTAAAGATACATACCATATCACTGCCACATTTTAACGATTCATTTTTTCCTTTAAAAAATCTTTCCATATAAACCAAAAGAAAATTGAGAAAAAGAAGAGCAGCAAAGCAAAAGACCTGACACAACAAATAAACTGCTTCATAACATCATTCACATTCGTATGTCTTTTGTGTCATTGTGTGTAACTAAGTACCCTTCCATACATTTTGTCCGTAATTGACTAATGACATGCCAAATACGTTGTTGCCATTAACACCATCTCGTTTCCCATCATCAATTTAAAATAATGCATCGACACTCCGGATAATGAAATGAGAAATGTATGCAGTCAATTCCTAAATCGTCATATTATCAGCATCACTTTCTACTAATCACTTGTCCAGACAAACAAAATCTACATGGCGTCAACACGATGACCACCATTAATGGGTAATTGATGTACACCATTTTCAACTGTTGACCTGTTATCATCCGTAAACCTGATTCGGATTTTGGTACCAGGTTATTTCATTTAAAAAATAATAATCTTGCCTCTTGCTAGTCTGTTTATTGTGTACGACTTGACGAATTACGATGCACTGCAAGCAATTTAAAACTGCAGTATACTAAATACTCACAAACGAGGACAAACCACCCAGTAGAAAATATCATCTTTCTTGTGTTTAAAAAAATTTCTTTGGTTGTTTCTTCGTTGGTTTCGTCATATTTATGTATCACATGGTTGTCTTCGTTTATCTCGTTTTTTTGCACGCCTGATGAGACCATGTTGATCTTGACTGCTGATAATAAATATATTGTTTCTATCCCTCTCTTTTCTCTTCTCATTTTCCTCACAACTCCATTCCATCCTTTGCTCAAATATGGTAAAATCAAGCACATAGTGAGAGATGAGCGCACATTTTTTTCTTCATTCTTTCCCCTTTTCTCTACTTCAACTTTGAGCAAAGAAGCCCAACAGACATTACTGTCCAATTACATAAAAACGTAACAATTGACCACCTGCAGGGACTTCCTCATTAGGGGCGCTATATGCTCCTCTCCTCTTTATGCACTTTGGCTTAAATGTCGACAACAACTTTGTACATTTTTTTTCTTGGAACTTTTTTTTCTTTTGAAACCTCAACGAATGACCAAAATAAGACGACAACCAAAAAGACAGCGAGATCGGAGAAAAAACTAACATAAACATTCTGTACAAAAAAATGCATACATATACCATACACACACAAGATGTATCACACAGCTTAACACAGCAATATTTTTTAACGTGCCATTATTATTCTAGTAAAAAAAGCAAAACGGATAATGTTATGATGATGATGACGACGACGATTATATTTACGTGGGCTGACCTTTCGTTTCTCTTGAAAAAGAGAGGGAGAGAGAGAGAGAGAGAGAGAGAGAGAGAGAGAGAGAGAGAGATGGCAAATAAAAATGTATTTGTCAGCGTATTAGTCTTTTGCAACAGGGCAAGGCTTTTGGCTGAAAAGTCATCTTACCGGCAATAAAAAAATTATAATCTGCCTATATAAAGCCTTTTATATGGTACAAACTACAACAACTACTACTACTATGACTACACATGGGTCTACTACATCCGTCGCCAAAGAAATAACAATAAAAATAAATAAAAAAAGAAGAGCAGAAAATTTTGTACTGATCTACCTGTGCTGCTGTTGAACTGCGCACTGAAACATGATATACTACTACGACAGAAGTAAGCAAGATATTTTTTTTCGTAGTGAGAGCTCTCCCTTTAACTACCTTCAAGATAGGATTATGACAGGAGATGATGATAGTACAGTGGAAACCAACCAGGTGATGTGTGTAGCCGTGTAACTTACCATCTTATCGTTATCGTCGTCACTAAATTTTGCAGAGCTTCTATCTTATGGTAAGCTAGTAGGCAGGCACACACGGACAGCCATAAAAATGTATACGTGACTGTGTGACTTTTTTTTCACCTTGTTCTACGAAAAAATTGAAAACCATATTTGGAAATGTTCACCAGTCTTTTAATAACATGCTCATGTTCATGACTGTTACTGCTCGGCTAACATTTATAATCCATAAGACTAATCGAGATTAAAAGTTTTGTCAGACAAATTGTTAGATTTGTTGGGGGAATGAGGGGAAGATAGTTTAGGGAAATGGAGCACAATATAGAGTGGCGAGAGTGGCACTTTCTGAGAATTTTTTTTATTTTTTTACCCTTTTGAACAAGTAACTACACAAAATGTGAATGAAAAATGTTTTATACAAGTAATCACATGTTTTAATTCATTACCAGTTTTTAAAGTTAAAAATGTCAAAGTGGTTCTTGACGTTTTTTTGAGTAGGTTAGTGAAATGGTGGGTTAGGCAGCATCCTTAAATGAGGAACGTGTTTTCTCAAAAAGCTTTTTGACACAAATGCAATTTTTCAATAGCTTATTTTGTTCCTTTACCATTTCATAGACGTCCATAATCTCCGGGTCTGGAGTGCTCCGTAATCCCGACGTGATTTCTGACGGAACCGTCACACTTCGCCGAAATATTTTCGGCTTTTTATTTAACTCACTCATCATCCGCAGCGACTCTGGCTCGGAGTCGACACTTTCACTTTTCAGCATAGTCTTAAACATTTTGGCGCTCATATTCATTTCACCTTTGATGTTAAATATTTTACGCTAATAAAAATAATAAGTGTGCAAACTAAACTACTACTATAGTAAAATGACAAATCAAGTGCCAAATGATCACAGTTAAACCGTGACGCCGTAAATTTTTTTATCCTTTTCTATCTACAACAACACGCATGCCAAAATCTCGGGATGTGTCCGAGTAGCCCCGTCCATTCTCTATTGCCTTTTCCAATCCTCCGAGTAATTTCTCCCAGCAACTTTTTCTCTCTTGCAATAATACTTCCCCCACTTTCTTACCACCATTCATCAAAACAACCTGTAAAATACGGAGGAGCTCAAAAAAACTAATTCCAAGTCTGATTGTCAAACTCACCGAGGAATTAACAGTATGCGTCACCAATCACGAGCAACAGAACAACGTGTGTGTAACTCAAACACCGTTTTTTCCACCGTCAACAACACTACAACAAAACCAGTGTAATGGGATGAGTAAAAGGCTTTTTATTTTTTAAGGTGCTGCTGGTACACTGCTGCTGCTGTTGGTGGTGGTGCCATGCTCATCGCTGTTGTTGTGTTGCCGTCATATTTTTTCTGCGTTGCTGGTTGTTGTATCGCTGTCTTGTCTCCTCCGTGCGTTCCTACTTACTGTCTTTTTGTGTCTGTGTTCTGTTTTGTTGGCCAACTTGAACTAGATTGCCATTTAGTAAAAACGACAACAACGATGAAACGACCCAGCTTGATAAACTAAGCGTGTGTTGAAGTAGAAGAAGAAGAAGAAGAAGTGATGATGATGAAACATTAACCTGTTTACTATTACGACTACTACCACCACATGTGTACCACCACACTACTCACCGTCACTGTTACTAACTAGAACTACTTCTACTACTGGTGATGTTTCCACTGTTGTTGACATGACACATCGTAATCATCGACATCATAGTTATCGTCAACCCTTTTGCTGGCAGTACATGTTTTAATTATATGTATATTTATATGGACCAATAATGAAGAAGACAGGGGGCTCGTGGTAGCCGAGAGATGATGGTGACGACGACGATCTTTTGAACAACGGCTAAAAGCAATATAAAATGATGTTATTGAGGATTCTCGATCCTCCTCATTACAATGCCAATAATATTGCCATCCTGCTGCTGCTGCTGCTGCTCAATGCGGAGTTGATGTTGATGATCGTGATGATCGTCATTGCTACAGTTTATCGTCACAATCATTTACTGTGTTTGTGCATCGTTCTACGAGTGCTGCAGTAGGTACACACACACACACCATAATAAAAATCAGTTCAATAAGACAGCAGCATTGCTATTTTTATTGTAAGTTTAGTTGATAGTGAAAAAAAGATGACGATGTTGATAGGGGGATGGATTTTATGCTGATGATTTTTTTTCTTGTTGAGGCATCAGCGGCGGCGTGTTGTCGGTCACTCCTCCTCCTCTAACTGGTTAGTTGTCCAACAAAACGTAATTTTTTCGTCAAGGTAGCAGTAATAATAACTTAACAAATAGAAAAGGAGCAAAACTCGACCACAGACAGTAAGAGAGCGAGCGAAATAGAGTGAGAGAGACAGTTTTACAACAATGTGTTTAAATATATATGTACGTAAGGTTTTTTAACAATGCTTTTTTAAAAGATGACTTTAAGGCGGCACTCGGATGAAGATGATACACAGAGAAACGCGTATATATATGTCTCTCTGCCGCAGCTGCTGAGCAACTGCTGGCAGGTCGTTGTCGTAATTTACAAAACAATGGCGACGGAGAAAAAAAAGGTCAGTCAGAGAGCGAGAGAGAGACTTCCTAATCGTAATAACAGTTAGTGGTACTAGTGGTGGTAATGATAATAATATTTCTCATCCTGATCATCATCATCATGTGTACACACACAAACATATTATCCACGTAGTCATTTAAATGCTCACATTAAACTCGCCAAGAAAGAAGGAAAGTGGGAACACCCAAACGTCTCCTTAATTACTTTTGTTCAACCTGCTTGCTGTTCTGTAATCTTTTTCTTTTATAGGGTGCTCATAATCATCATCATCATCATCTTCTTCTCCTCCTCGCCGCCACCACCACCACCAGCAACAAAAACATTATCGCATTATCAACGCAAAACGTCGAACACGAACTCCACCATCACCAGATCAGCGCAGAACTGACTCAAGTTGAGCATCAACAACAACAACAGCCCATATCGTCGATGATCAGTAGAATATCAGAGAGGAATCATCATCCTCACGGTAGGTTATAAATAAGGTAAAATGTTACAAAGTGGCTGACTACAACAACACACAAATATTATGTCCACGTCCGACGAATAACAATCAGAAGAAGAATAAGAGCAAGAAGAAGGAGAGGGAGATGAAGAAGAAAAAAGAAGGAGAAAAAAAAAGAAATGAGTTTATCAACCCACGCACAAAAGTAGCATCATCATCATCATCATGATCATCAGCGTTGTCAGCAGAAAAAAAATATATACGTACAATATAAAAAAATGATCACCAGAGAATGCAACAACGTGACCGTGATATTTTTACGGCGCACAACAACACTACTTACTGCACATTTAGCATTTCTATACCTTTTTGTACAGGTGTACTCATTCTTCTTCTTGTGTAAATGCAAAAATAATTAATGTTGGGATGACGGTAATACTAATACTGCCAAAGTTATCGTGTCATTTGGAAGAAGAAGAAAAAAGTTTAAATCTATCTATTTGAGAGTACGTATAAAAAACACGTATTGCCTACGTTTTTTACGCAGTATTTTTTTTTCTTTTGTGATCGTCAAATTATACACAGGCATTGATACTTGGGAATATTGTACATATACACCTTTATAAGCTGCCAATAATGATGAAAACGTAGTCTGAGAGTAACAATAATTGCTTGAACGACTGATGTTGTTGTGCTGCTGCTGTTGCTACTGCGTGAAAATTGTGGAACAAAAGTCACACTTGTTGAGTAGGCAGTCGCAGTGCCACTAAAGTAAAGAGAGGACAGTTTACGTCTCCTAAAAAGAAATGCCTCCAAAATGAAAGCTTTTTCTTAAGGATAAGTTTAACACGTCATAATATAACGACACGCACCAATGGGATGTGATGTTAATTGCTACTGACTGACTGGGGATAATTGTGTTGGTAAAAAAAAACTTTATGTGTGGAATCAGATATCTTTCGAATATACTTTAGAGGTAAGTTGGCAACTACCACACACGGTTAACAATGAATGTTCACACAACGTTTTTTTTGGGTTGGTTGTCTTAATTGGTGCACAAGTGTGTGTATTGGGGTTGGGGGGTGCGTGTGTGTACTCTCGAAAAAGGAGGAGAAGGTTGATTTATTTTTTCAGGTGTTTTTGCTTACAAGTACTTTTAGGAAGGTACTAAATACCTCGCCAATGTACACATTTTTTTCCGTCTTTTTTGCAAGGAATTGGTTTAGTTCACTATTTTTAAGAGTAATGATGCCCATAAAAAGGGGAAAAGTTAGACATCCTCCCCTCCCCCCGCTATACTCCCAACAATCAATAAGCGCTGCACCACAATTTACCTTGTAGTTAAATCCAAAACTCGTTGATCATACCAGTGATAGAGATATTACATGTAAAAAAATTAAATGGTATAACTTATAACGCTCACCCTCCCCAGCTCTCACTGTGTATACCGCAGTACAGTAGTAGTTTATTTTATTACTTATTTTACTTCACATGACTTCTGTTTATTTTGTTCCGTTGCCGCACAGACACATATATTTGAAATGCATGTGCATTCAAAACAACCCCACTTGTTATTAACTCGACGACGACAATGAAGACGCAACCGTCAAAACGCAAAAATCGCACGCAGACACACACACACACACAAATAGTAATCACAACAGACAGAGATGAAAGAAGAGAAGGGGGAAAATCTATAAACTATTAAATTTTTTACGGCTGCTGTAAAACATAAAGAAAAACAGTTGTATTTTTAACGAACAAAAATAACGATATGATCAGGTCATGAAAAGTGAGTATTGTTCACTGACTACCACCGACTATACAATATTCTGCAAAACTGCAAGCATAATACGAGTACAAATAATAATAACAATAGTAATAATGCTAATAATCCGTTGCTGCTGCGTCAGCAGCACCTGGTAATTATTTTTATGCTATTATAACGACGCCCAGAGAAGTTGGAGGGGTACAAAGAGAAAACAGTTCGTAACGTAACGTTCATATTGCTTGTATCTGCATGTTGACGCTGTTATTGTTACCGTTGCTGGTGTGCATATTATTATTATTTTTTGAACTACTCTCCCCTCTCCACTTTCATTTGTAGAGTTTTCCCGAAATAAAAATTAAAAAAAACAAGTATAAAAAATCTTTTTCTACAAACTAACTACAACACAGGTAAAAAAGGTATGTTTATGTTGTCCGTTTTCTGTTGAAAGAAAACGCCAGTGCACAAAAGACTTGAAAACGAGAGGATTTTATCAGTGAACAACTGGCAGCCACCACATTGCTGCAACTACTACTTTCCTTGCTGTTCGTACGATATTTTTGAAACGAAAAAAAAATCCTACAGCTACTTTTCTGCCTTAAAAAATATCATCCATTTCCTACAGAGTGAAACGTATTCTGGTAAAGGACGAGAGCAACTTTAAAAGATGATATCAAAATTGTTCTAAAATACTTTTCTGGCAGGAGCAGAGCAGCAGTAGCAGGAATAGCAAAAATGAGAAGGAGGATAGAATTTTTGCCACTTATAACCACCACCGTGCTTTCTCCACGCATGCATTTTACATAACTGCATGATAACGTGTGTACTACTATAAACTATTATTAGTTTATATAGCTTTGAAGATTAAAAAGAAAAATATTTAGGTCTACCACCAGAGCTATTTTTTATATCGTTACCTACGTACTCACAAAGAAACGAAACGTTTCCTCGTGTACATACATACATATATGTACATACTCCACAGTTTCACACAGAGAGAGTGGAAGGGTCGACGATACGAACCGAGATTTTTTTTACAAAAAAAAACTAACATTTTTCTTTTGAAAGTGGCCTATCCAAAACTGAAAGATGCCATGTAGTTGTACACAAGAGATTCATCAGAAGCAGCAGTGGTAGTATTTGCTACAAGAGTGCATGCCACTTCCATGTTGTGTGTCTATTCATTCGTTTCAAATCCAACAAATTTGCACAAAGACGCTAACATCACCAGTAGTAGCGCGAAAAGGGCGAGAAAAAGCCAATGATATAAGTTGTAATAATAAAAATAACTAGAAAAAACATAGGTAGATATACAACTATTTCAAGTGATGATAATATTATGGTGCTGTTGTGATAGTGACGTTGTTGATGATGATGATGATGATGATACTACTTTAGTTTAGATATTGCAAGTTATTATCATTATGACGATATGGTGCAAGTAGTGGTGGTAGTAGCAGTACTAGAGTGCCAGTGAATTGTGTGTGTTTACCCATATAGCTCTACATTCACTCACGTTGTTCAAAGGCTTTCATAAATACCTACACATAAAGACAGTTTGAAACTTGAAAGGTGTGACACATATCGTTTGGTGCAAATCACTTGAAAAAAAAAGATCATCCTCATTCTCCCGTCAACATCCTGAGAACTCTCAAGTGTAAGCGAAACAGGAAGTACACAATATTGATGGTCGGGAAAAAATGCTACCAAAAAAATTTACTTGGAGTGAAACTAGTCAAGTTTAGCAAAAGGAGTTGTGTGCTGATTACTTTTTGGTAGTAGTGTGTGTGGAAGCACTTGGAGGATAGATGACATTACAGACGTGTACAGAATTTAAAAAAAAGATACCGTATGCCAAATCTTCTCAGCACACTTCCATAGCAACCAAACAAACGGTTGGAATTGAAATTATTTTTTTAAGCAACTTAAAATGCAATACATGTAAAAATTAAGTATACAACCGACGTACACACACGGGAGGGAGATCAAAAAGCACAAAGAAAAAAAAAATTTTTTGAGAATACGCAGTCATCATGAGCCACATAATACTTTCCGCGCTTGTAACCCTCTCCACTCTTTGGATAAAGTGTATGTCGAAAAAATGCGAGTGTGTTTGTCGAAAAGGCTATTTGATACGAATTTTGCTGCTGTTGTTGTTATTGTTGTTGATGTGGTGGAGTATTTTGTTACACTTTTTTCTCTTCAGTTTTATACAGACCGGATGATTAAATTAGAGAAAAAAAATTAAGAGCAAGAACAAGACAGCAGCGAGGAGAAGAACAAAAGAATAAACAGACCAGTAATTAGTAATAATAAATACACAAAATGTTTTTATATTTTGTATACCTGATAACGTGTATGTTTATTAAACTAATGCCAGGTTGACAAAAAATAACTGGCTGTGGGAAGAAGATACGCCCGCCGCCGAAGACACACCGGCGATATAAGTAAACTTTTAATTTTGATTTTTTTTTCTTTCGCTTTTATTTTGTCTTTGTTCTAGTTACGTTGGCGTTGCTAGTTGGTTGTTTTAATCTCGCGTATCTTTCTATACTCGAGATTGGGTTTCACAAATGTGGTTTACTTGCTTTACTGATTTATCCTTGATGGTTTAATATGACACATGACAGTAATTCCTTTAGCCAGAGTTCCTCTATATATGTATGTGTATAGAAAAAGACGACAGACACAAGTAGTTTTTTTACCATTTCACCTGAAATAGGTATATTGGAAACGTGATATAGTTTTTTAAAACATGGTAGGTTTATTTACTGTTTTTTATCAGAAGGTGAAATAACCACTGTATAGTTTATTAGAACATGTAAACTATTTTAGAGACGAAAGAAACAATTGGCGAAGAAATCGGTTAGTTGCAACGTTGAGACGAAAAAACTGACTGACTACCAAGTAAATACTAGCTGGCACTTTTTAAAAGCTGTATTAGCATGGAATTACATACAGCACGTCGGGAGTGGAGATACCATTAAGATACAAACACACACATACGTGTGCACAGATTGTTTTTTTTTGTTCTCCTCTGATTTTCTTGGAAGTGTGAGACCAGTGAGACGACAACTAAAATACGATACACTGACACATCCTTCGGTGAGACTGAAGAGGTTGCTTCCACTTCAATAATGAAACCCAAGCACACAGGGAAACCTCAATGAGAACAACAACAAAAACAACGCGGAGTAATGGAGCGAAGCTTTTAGAAGGAGAAGAAAACGACCAGCAGGAACAGAGCAGCATGTTGCTCATCCTGCCGAACTTTTTAATGTCGACCAGGTCTCTCCTCCTGCCTGATAAATAACATCACGACGACGGCACACACCACCACAATAACAGAAGAGAATGCAATTTCACAGAGAGAGAGAGAGAAGAGCTTTCCCCTTTGCCGTGACCATATTATGTTCATCATTATTACCGCATGTGCATACTCCTCACTTGCGCTTTTTTTCTCTCTCTCTTGAAAGCTTGACTTTTCTTATCGTATCTCTCCTGTTAAACTTAAATTTTGCTCGTCGTCGTGTCCGTCTTGCACCGAGTCGAAATGTTATTACCAGTGTGTGTACCTATTATCCACCTATCTTATATTACCCTTGTACTAATACACGCTAACAATAGCAAAGAGCGTTGTCGTTGTCGTCCGTCAGGCAGGAGAATCACAGAAATGATGACATTAACTGAAGTTTTCGTTTTCTTCTCCTTTCTGCATTGTCGTGTATGTTTAGTAGTTTTACACTTGATTATAATATTGTAATGCAATCTTCGAACTTGTAATAATGAAAATGTTGATGATGGTGGAAAAGATAGAGAAGGATATTATGTTATCCAAGGCGGGTTTAATGCAGTTGTTGCATGCATCAGTCTTTTTTTGCTGGGTTTACAAGTTGAGACAGGCTTTAAACGAGTCTCCTCATCGTTGTCAACATTGTCGTTTTCAATGGATGATTTTTTTTAAAGCTCCTCATCTTCGCAGTAACGGAGTGAGTGGAGGAATGGGGATTTTGATGATGACGAGGCAAAGTGCAAAGAAAATACAACAGACGATTGAAGAAGACGAGGGCATTTTTATATGGTGGGTAGGCATGCCCGTAAAAATTTTAGCAGGAGGAGCAGAAAATAAAGAAGAAGAAGAAGAGTAGCAAAAGGAAACGAGGAGACGGACTAAATATGCGAAATATATCATGGGAGTAGTACCTATTGTAATTTAACTATTAGGTGGCAAGTTTATAAGCATGTTTGTGTGTGTACACCTGCGTGTATACAGCATACAATAACTTTAACAGTGTCAAAATGTGAGTATTTTTTGTGCTTGAAATATTACTTCTTTTCGTATTACAACAATACAACAGAAAATGAAAGGGAGGACGACGAACACAAGATTGAAGATATACGACAGACGACAAGGAAGAAAAATAGGGAAGATGTATGAATAGCAATAGATGATGATGATGATGATGATGATAGACATGAACGGTCTCTCTCTCTCTCTCGGATGCATGGGTGAAGAAGACGTTTACATAAGCAGTCAAGTCAAATGTTGTCAACGGAGAGGAGACAGAGCACATCAGTTTATCAGATGACGATGATGAAGAGTTGATGATAGTTACTTTACACAAGATGCTCGGAATATTAAATACTCTGCTGACATGTCAGAGAGAGGAGAAAGAAACAAGATGAGCTTGCCAAAATTGTTAGTATTCTCAATCTGAATTGGTGGTACGTATTATTATTATCATCATCACCCGACCAGAGAGAGAGAGAGAGACCAACCTGATATTATTACCGCTATCGTAATGGATACTAATAAAAAAAGGAATAGAAGGGGAGGAAGGGAGATAAATCTGGTTTGGTTTCATAAAAAATGGTATTAATAAATCGGTGATTAGACATGGAGCACCATCACCGGCAACAGCCGTGTAGTTAATGATTAACTGCTCAAGTTACTGTACACTCCTCACCAAAAATAAATAAACCATGACGATGGGAATTTCCTCTCTCTGGAGGACTTGGTCTGCATTCATAAAACGTTTAGACGCTGCGTGACGGGAAAAATTAAACCAGAGAGGGAGACAGACTCTTTTGAGAGAGTTGTACGTGGCGGAGGGAGGAAACCACCGTTTTATTTAGCAGTAAATTACCAACATTACACATGTCATCATGGAAAGAGAGAAGTAAGTCATTTTTATAATTTGTTTTTTTTTGCAGTAGACGAATATTTGATATTTAATGATGTAGCAGCAAAAGCGTTTTTTATTACACACTATTTTGAATGTGTATCAGTAGTCGTAGTTCTTTAGTAGCTGCGGCGTCATTAATGTTTTATTTTGCTGGTGATACACAGTTATACCTCCATACACACGACACACACACCGACATAATGCTTTTACGACGACCATCCTGATCATTTATTTCTCAAAATTATGTGGCGAGGCCGAACTATAATAATAAAAAATAATATTATAAGATTTGATTACTACACCGCTACGAGTAGTAGCCGGATTACTAGCAACCCCTGTTTTATAATGTGTGTCATATTGAAACGGACGACGGAAGAGAGGAATGCCAAGTATTTTTATTTTTCAAAAATTCCTCCACAGAAAAAAACAGAAATGATTTTTTTTTTCTGAGCAGTCATACCACCGTAAATGTTAGTGTTGTGGTACTATTTGTATTGGTAGATACTTTTATTATGATATGCTACCACACCAGCATTTATACATTCCTTCTTAGCAGGCATCATCATCATCCTATTTCACAGAATGCAAATATAAATCTCTCTCCCTCCCTGAGATGATGGTGGTGATGATGAGGATGATGGTACGTTGCAAAAAGAGATAGTAGTTTGCAAAAGTGGAGTAACACTGAAGGAAAATAACATGTATTTACCTACTCCAAAAACCTATCTAAGCAGGAAAACATGACGTTTTTCCTGTTCACCATTTACAACAGTGGGATCCCACAGCCGCCCACAAAAATAAAGAAAACGTTCGTAAAAAAAGATTACATACGTACGCGCAGAGAGAGAGAGAGAGAGAGAGAGAGTGAGCGTGTACAACGAAAGTTTGTCGCCCTTTTCCTTTGGTCAGCGAAATCAAAGACGTTAGAAGAAAATCTCGGCTATGTTGATGTTGCTGTGTGTTTGTGTGTACGAAACGAAGGAATTTGTAAACATTGTTGACGTGATGTCGATAGTCGATCTACTAAATATTTCAAGAGGATACATAATAAAATGTATACTTAATACGTAATGGTGGTAGTATGAGTAGTCCAAACTGACGACGACGACGACGCGTTCTGATTTTGCCCCAAGAACAACGACGATGGTTTTATTGCTGTAAAGTCACACAGAAAGCATACGTAGTAAAATGGCAATTACGTAAAGATGTGTATAGTGTGTAGTATATATTTGTCATCAGGGTCATAATAATTGTCTTGTGTGTAGCCTCCCAAATAATTTTTTCCTCTTTCTCGTGTATCCAACTTTAAGGGGCAAAATACACACAAAATTTTCCTATTTTTTTCTTCAAATTACCGGAAAATTCTGGTGAGAATGGGCATGAGGATTTGTGAGCGAACATAATAGCATCATATCAGATCCGGATGATGTCTTTTTAGAGGCTACTTAAAAATTCAGGTTGGCTAGAAAGGGTTAAGCATAAAAAAAGATGTAAAGTGTGCACATATACACAGTTTGCACATTATAACAAAAAAGAGACAGGACAGAGACGAAAAAATAATTGAGAGAGAGAGAGAGAGAAACAAAATGAAAATATCAATTTGGATATAATTTCATACACTGGTGTGTGTGGTGGTGACGTTGGGAACGAAAAAGCAAAACAACTGATAAAAAAAAGACCAGATGAAAACGAAGACGACGAGTAGGACACATGATAGAAGAGTTGAGCAGGAGAAAAAGAAGAAGAAGAATACACACGGGGATCATATAATAACGCTGATGGTTGGTGATTGATATAGCCCCACCCTATTCTCTTTTCTTCTCCAAGAAGTATTAAATGGAATCCGCCCAGCAGCAGCCAGATTCATCTTTTTCAATCCATATTTTGACAAGATATAGAGAGAACGCAGAAAAAAATATCACACATATACACGAAATACAAAACGTGTAGTCTACACAATAATAATAACAACAACATGTTCTCAATGGTCGTCACAAGGGGATCCAAAAGGATGATATGGGAGTAAGAGAAGCTAAAGTTGTACGATCACGATGATATGGACAACGGCGACGATGATGATGATGATGATGATGATGATTGCGATGGGATTGGCAATCACATTATAGCGATATTATGGCTATATAATGTAATAAAAAGAGGGAATCGAATAGATGGATTATTTTAGTGGTTAGTGTAGTAGCCATGTACATCGAGGCATGTACAAAGTATACATGTACACGGGGCCAACTACTCATCTTTGACGAATAATCGAATAAGTGAAAATTCATAACAGATTTTTTTTTTTGCTCGTTATTTACTACTGTAGCTACTGCTACGAGAAAGAAAAAAATCAAAGCTGAATTTTTTTTTTGAGTTTGCTAAATATCTATGAGGAGGTGAGGAGACCGAGGCATATAAATGATATTGCTACTCTTGTCTTGAGAGTATCCCGTACTTTTGTGTGTGTGTGTGTGCCTATGTATGTACCTATTTATCTACATAATAATATGCTGCTGGCTGTGTAAAATGAACAGTTTTATATGATGATGATATGCACATTACTATCGTCACCAACAATTCACGGGAAAATAAATACGTGCACACACCTGCAATTACTTAGATATCGCCGGCGTCGTAGTAGCTGAAATTCCCCAGATCACCTCCCTCCTTTCCAAATTGTATCTAGATCGCCATCTCTCAACGTGTGGACTGTTTTAAGAAAGAAAACAAAGCTTGACACAGGTGTTCACAAGTTCCTATCTCCAATATGAAAAATCTACTGAATTGAAGAAAAAAATAGATAAAATACCGGAGCAGCCACAAATTTTGAATTTGAAAAAAAACAAAGCCTCCAGTGATGCTGCGTGGTGAAGAATCACTGCCAGTTGTTGGCAAATTTTATTTTTGTATACAAAAGCACAAAATTTATTATCCTCTCTTGGTTTTTTTGCAGAGAAACATACACACACACACACACACACAGGTTTCATGGTTTCTTATGTTCTGTCTGTCTGCCACTATATTATCAACTGTGAAATCTATTATGCTCCTTTATTCACCTGTGTACACACACAGTTAACTTTTGGCTACAAATTGAACTTCTCTAGAGCTACTACATGTACTTGATTTACAAAAAAAAATCCAAGACAAACACGAATACCTACCTACTTACATGTACATAACAATAGCTTTGCTTTGAATTACTGATTAGCTGAAAAATAAGCGTGTATAGTAGTGACCGACCGGCAGCAGTGTGCACGCTTGAATAATAAACGCCAGAAGCAAATAAAAATCCTGCAGAAAAAAACAATGTTGTCGTCATGCATGTCGATTGCAGATATGGCTATATGTAATAATAATGACATGTACACTCTTGCCTCTGCTTGCGGTTGATTATTTTACCAATCGGTTTTGCCGTGCCATATTAATAACTATCCCTATCACCCACCTATCATCATCAAATTGACAGAGCGGTGGTGATGGTGGGGGCATTTCTCTGGCGCATTGCAGAAAACTAAATTGGGAGACAGCGAGAGATATTTTTATGCAAACGTGAAATGTTCTTTTGTCGATAGTCTTTGGTATTGAATGTATACATGAAGCTAAACGATAGGTATGTACACAACTATACGTATAACTAAATAACAACAAGCTCGACAAAAAATGATTTATTGTGAAGGACCACCTTGAAATCGTTGCCATGAATCATAAGACATGTTTCTTTTTGGTTTTGTTCCATAAGCTCCCTCATTTCATGCTGTACACGACGACGACGACGGCATTGAGAGAGTCAAGAAAATATAGAGAAGGTAGCTAGTAGCTATTACAAAAGGATGTAAACGTTATGTCTGGAATTGTTGCAGGGATTTTCGCGAACTTTTTTTGGGGGAAAAGTCAAGAGAGAGAGAGAGAGAGATGAACAACAACCGAATAAAAAGCGACGACGCGATGGCAGGAGCAGCAGTATGCGGCATGATATGCTCCAGGCAGAATTTGAACACAATAGTGTTAAATGTTATTTGCATGTGCTAGCATAAAACTACTTGAATGTTTGAAAGCATATGGTAATCCATAAAAATGTGACTAGGATTGTTTAAAGTTTTTTTTAAAAGTGGTAAACGAGAAAAGGATTTTTTTCTGTGAGCATTAAATGAAATTGGTTAAAAATATAAAATTTCCTACTGATTAGAGAGAGAGAGAGACGGATAGTCATGTCATTTTTTGCAAAAGAGAGCGCCAGGCGCAATCAAGCGAATAAGGGGGAAGATAGGAAGAGGGGAAAACCTATATAAATGTAATTAATTTTTACCTACCGC
Organism: Callyntrura guangdongensis; assembly: GCA_027744295.1. Lineage (NCBI taxonomy): Eukaryota > Metazoa > Arthropoda > Collembola > Entomobryomorpha > Paronellidae > Callyntrura > Callyntrura guangdongensis. The sequence continues at coordinate 23,663 of JAHZNB010005639.1, forward strand.
TTTGCTCGTCTCTGTTACCAGGTCTGCCTCACGTACGTATGTCATACGGGCATCGAGAAAATTATCGTAAAAACAAAATCGTAAAAAAAGCTGGGAAATTATCACAGTCATAAAAATGGACGTCAAAATGACTCGAAAATGTTCTTGTGTAATGCAAATTTTCTTTTTATTGGCAAGAATTTAAACTGAGAGTGTGTACATTTATAGCGCTGGTTTATTCCTTTGGCAATAGCGAGTATTATTGTTACGTTTATAGTACCACCACGCTAATTGCAAAAGCATTTTTAAAACAGCCAGTGAATAGGCAAAATGAAAAGAGTACAGTTCTTTTATAGACGAACATCAGAGTGCCGCGCAGTGTGGCCGTGGAAGCGTAATGGAAAACTGGTACCAAGATTGAATATGTAGAAAAAAATTAAGTTTTTTTTCTCTGTTAAGATATAATCATATCGCATATAATTATCGCTTTTGTACATCAAGGGCAAGACCTTAGTATCCTTGAAAAGATTATAAATTTAGTTTGCTGCCCTCTCTCTCCTCTCTTCAAAGAGGTAATGAAATTTTTAGGTAAATATTTTCAAATTCCGTAAATTATCTAATTATAGGGACTACCATGAAAAGAAATTGTAATAAAAAATTAAAGACGTCGATTAGAACGATACAATTTGTGTAGCTTTATATAAATTAACGTAATAGAATAGAGAATTTACAGTACAAAACTTTACATTAACAAAATATAATGCCGAAAATATTTTCTGCGTTTTGTTGAAACCTGCAATAATGTGCGCAACGTGTATTTTTGATTTGCTTTTGAAAAAAATATCAATAATGATCTAAATTCCACAACATATCATATTTGAGGCACGTTTGCTCTCCAACCTGTAATTTAATAGAGCCCTGCTCTACTTCTACAAAATACGGTATTTCTGTGTATTTCCATTATACTGACGCGTATACTATATAGTGCAAAGTGCACATTGTACATATGACATAATTTACATAAATATGTAAGCAACAGAAATGCGTATAATTTTAAGAATTTATAATAACGACTTCGTTGTTGTTATCAATGTCTTTAATTCACAAACGTGTAAAGACCAAATGTGATGAATGTTACGACTGCGAACATGTGTACTTGATTTTTTTTTCTCGACAAAAATTTATAACAACTAATATCAATTATATTAATTTTTACAGCCTCTATATACTTATCCGAGGATCGCTTCACTTGAATGGAAAAAAATAATTAATTACACAAGGCAAGGTGAAAGCACAACATGTGTACATTACCCTAATTTACTGCACTTGTTGACTACTGATTCTTCACTATTTGCAGAGAGACTCGTGCATGTTTCGCAAAATCGCGCACACAAAAAAAATGATTTATTTGCATTTTTATATTTAAAAAATGTTACTTCTTTTTTCGTGTTATAATCTGTGTCTGTTCTTTTTCATCATCATTAATAAATCTACCGCGCCGCGCAACCGCATCCTTCTCTCTCTCTCTCTCTCTCTCTCTTCTGGTGTGCTGTGTGACGATGATGGTGACATACCATTTAAAGAAACAAGTTCATATTGTTGTTATGCGGAACTCTGCTTTTTATGGAGAAACAAGATGCGCAGCAGCAGCAGCAGCAACAGAAAACGATAATGATTACTGTAGGAAAAGAAGAGAGAAAAAATGCTGCGACATTACAAATTAAAATACCATCCTATCATCAGTTGCACTTTTCCACTTGTCTTTATGACCCATCATCAGCGTCGTATTCATTTTCCTAAAATATCAATTTGAATGACAAGGTAATTAATTACTGAAAAAGGGAGCACACACAACACACCACCATCATCATCATCACACTTGGAGAGCAGGAGCAGATTGGAGCTAAACCAAGTCGACCGAGTAGTAATATGCAATATGCAAACTTGCGAAACACGATTTTTTTTATTCGTCGCTCTAGAACGAACTTGTTGATTCTCGTCTCCTGGTCTATCATCATCGCCGTCATTTCACGTGCTGCCACGCTGGCTGGCCTACTACCACTCTACGACAGTTGTTGTTGTACAAGTCTTGATGATCAAGTTGGCAGTCAGATAATAATAATATTATGCTATGATGATGCATGTAATAAGTAATTAGTTTCATTCAAATTTATAGCACTGGTAGTGCAATGGAACCAAATAACAGATATTTTTGTGCTTCTCCAGCAGCAGTAGTAGATAGACACGATATCTATAACTCTACTTGGTAGTATCTAACTAGCTTTGTACTTCGGCATGTCGGAATTTCGGTATCTACCGCAGCCCAGAGTTTATTTGCTTTGCTGCTCAGATGCTCATCAGCTATATTTTTTGATGGAGTTCTTTTCAAATCGACACAGTATAAGCAGATAATGTCAATAATGTGTACAATGTGGAGTGGAATTTGTCAATCCGGTCGAGTTGTATTACAAATCCTCCTCTTAATTAAATACGTCGCATGCCCCCGTTATGAACAAGTTCAGATTTATTATGATGATGTGGCTTTTCATGGCTATAATGACGATAACGATGATGATCAGCAGATGTAAATGACGCATTTTGGTATGACTGATATTATTATGCTGTCATAAGGAGCACACAAGAACGAGATGAACCGAGCTACGTATAATATCATCGACAGTTCAGGAAAAAAATAACATGAAAAATACCCACACGAGATAGTGAAAAGGTAGTAAATACATCTTTTTATTGACAGTTATGCAGAGAGAGAGAGAGAGAGAGAGAGAGGTTTCTTTAACTGTTCTTTCTTATAAAAATGTCGAAAGGGATTGATCATCGTTAATAATTGCACAGAGTGGTGCCCAATTATTATTGTTGTTGGTTTACCGCAGATGATAATATGACGATGACGACGGACGACTCGTGACGCCAAAGCTTACATACTAATGTCACTTCCTGGAATGAGTTCTTGGAAATCATGCACATTTTTTGTGATTCTTTAATCTGTTGTCTGTCGTTATCGTGTCAAGAATAAGAGAACTGTGGTGAGCGCTTTTGCTTTGCATCATCAATGTAATCGCATGCATTCAACTTTCACCTTCACCCTACACACCCCAAAATGAGCAGCGTGATGCAAGCCAATTTATAAAAAGCCTCGACTTTCGACTACCAATAAAAGCAAAAAGGGTAAGGTAGATTTGCGGTCGACAGAGAGGTAATCTCTTTGCGCTTACCTTATTCACGTGCAGTACCATCAGGTTGCTGTCCAAGATCGTCGGGGAGTCGGCCACAGAAATATTCACAAACTCACTTTTGATATCTGGATCCTGTAAACATAAAAATCAATTTTGTGGTCATATTAAAAGGGATCATAATAAATAGTTAGCTAATAATATTAATAGGCAGTATGCATTCGGGTTTAAAAATGTATTTAGACCATCAGCAGAGATTTTTTTCACATATCAGAAATAAATATCCTCTCTTTAGCTTCATAGGTTTGTGTGGTAAATACTCTTGCAAGACATGAGTGCCTTGTTATAAAATTAGCATTTTTTAGTGGGATGATAATATGAAATGTATTACATCCAGATCAAGATCAAGATCAAGTATTTCTTCCGTTATGTCACTCATCTATACAAAATCAAAGGCTGGATCCTGTTTCTAGGGTGATGACGATGATGATGAGGGATTATTCTTGTGCAGAGTATTGAAGCTGCCAAAAATATATATTGCGCGACGACAAACAACCTCTGCAATCTTTCCTTGCAGCCTCTTCTGGGTTGCTATGTTCAATTTACTCGCCTTCGCTTTCCCTGTCTCTATATGTGCAGATTTGTTTAAAAATTTCCTCCGAGAGAGAAGTACACTGTCAATATTATTTGTTTTTTATAGAAACGTTATTAATGCTGTAGTCGTTTCAAGGAAAATCGCGTTCTAGGTGGGATGTTGATTCAAGCTTCTCTACTTAAGGGTGTGTGTGTGGAATCAAGATAGGTAGGGAGAATGCATGTACTTTTGTAGAACAGGAAGTTGGGATATCACAGACAGCAGAAGTGGTGCAGAGCTGCATGCACATAGGTACTCCTAGAGATACATTACACTCACAGAGAATTTTTAGGCTGCTGGTTGGGCGTAACGCAAAAAATGCAACAAGTGAAAGGGTAGAGAGGAGAGAGAGAGAGAGAGAGATAAAAGAGAAAAAATTGGCAGAGTGGTGGCCGAGGAGGATGATGAAAGGGTTTGTTTAGTATTCTTTTAATGCACACACGTGAGTTTTTGTGTGTATTCGTGTCCACTTTAGCTTATATTGTCGTTTAGCCTGGTATACAAAAAAAAATGTTTGGTTTTTTAAAGAGTCCTTTGTTTTTAACACGAGTTGAGTTAATTATTAGAACATCTCTACATGAGATACGGAATAACCCCACTAACTACTACCACTAAACACGACAACATTTTCTGAGGGAGACGCGGCTTGATTCATATATTACTTCTCTACTTGAGATGTGACATATTAGGTAACAACACCATGGCTAATTGCAGGTGGTAAAGCAGCAATAAAAAAAAGTTTTTCTAATTCGGAACGTTTCCGCAGCAACTGTCGACAACACAATATTCCTTTTGAAATGACACCACCAGAGTCTCTACCGATACGTGTGTGTAGTTGTGGTCACAATTTAGTCTTAGTCTTTAAAGTATTTTGTGGAAGCTCTGTCCGTGTGTTTTTTTTGCTCCCGCTGTGCACTATGCTTTTTTTCACAGAAAGCGCACACATAAAAATGAACCCATCTGTAATTAGGGGTTTTCTCTCTCAAAATGGTAATGCCACAATAAATGACGCTCTCTTCGCATGCGGCTTGTCTGCTTCTTTTTCCACAGTTTAGATACAATTCTAACTCTTTTGTAATCTCAAGTCCGGCGATAACAACGACATTTCAGAAGAAAGATTTCTTCTCAGTGCTCTTTTGCTCGCTTTACAATTTTTTCATCAATGTCAAAAAAATTTGCAGCCGTAATATCAACAGCAGCAACTTTGTGCACTACTTTATTACACGACACGATTACACATACTACTGCCAACTTACTAGTCCACACACTGATGCAACAACAGTATTTTTGCTGGTGTGTGTGTGTGAGTGTCTTTAACTGACCGGTTGCTGTTTTTCTACTGTCGCTTATTTTCCCCCTTGACTCTGATCAAATATCAAAAAATAATATACATTTCTCTCTCTTTTCTTGTCATAGTGATTTTTATTACGACGATATGTTGTTGTTGTTGTTCATGATGATGATGATGATGTTGGTGTTGGTTTTTTGGTCATTTCAGTCAAAAAGACTAGAGGAATACTTACTGCCACAACTACGCTTTGTTGAAAAAATCCATCATGAAAAAGTCTTAAGCTATAGAATAACATACGCAGAATCTGTCCATGTGTGTGTGTGTGAGCGTATTCGAGTAAGTAGTAAGTTAATAAAGTGAGCGAGTGTGGAATGAAGCGAAAAAAAATCATGAACTCGTTCTCCCACCGTCGCCGTCTTCTTGGTCGTCACCAGAAGAACACCATCATTATAATAAGATTAGTTACAAGTTAGAGAGAATATCCCCACACTCTCTATAGTCACTCGCAGACCCAAACTGGAAATCCAATCATGGTACGAACAGAGTACAGAGATTTTTTACCGACTTGCACAGCCTCTCTCTCTCTCCCTCTGTTTCTATAGTGTATTCTAAAATATTTTTATTATTATGCACGTCGTGTGTGTAAAGTACCAAATATATTTACCTACATATATACCCACACCAGTAGTATATGTACTGTAGTCAGTCACTCTGATAGTAGCCGAACGTTTTTCTGCAATGAATGGCGATTGAATCTCTGTTTCTCTTCTACGTGGATTACAATGGACTCTGTTTCGCACCAACAAAGTAGGTTTACTAGACATAAGATAGACCACAACAGCCACAGCAGCCAGCAAAAATCTAGTCTGGATCTACAACAGCAGCAGTAGTTCAAATCGGGTAACAAACTGAAACAGAGACTATTATCAAATAGTAACTTTTATGACGAGAGAGAGAGAGAGAGAGAGAGAGGAAGAAAAAAACTAGTTACGTCTACTCTATATAAGTATGCATAACAGCTTCACACACACAAACACACGACACAACAGAAGTTTTCTACAAACTTACAGACAGGCTTGCACTGCTTTGTAGAGCTTCCAGTTGGTCTATCATCATCAGCAGGACCACTAGCAATGGTAAATATCTATATACCTGGAGAGATTAGTTGAGGTGCATTTTATTGTAGTCCAAACGTCTGCTCGGTTCTGTCGGCAAAGAGAACGGGAACAAGGCGGCTATAGTGGGTACTCATTATGTTATTTGTTGGAGCCGGGAGTGATTATAAGGTGATGCTTGATCTTCATTGTACACGGTGACCACCATTTTTTTAGTAGAAGCAATTAAACAGTGAGAGGGTTTCTCCACATGGCAGACAACGCGGTTGGCGGTTATAGCACACAGAATCAGGGTTCTGAATTGAGTAGGAACCCATTTTTTTCATGGTCAACACCACAACCAATTCTTAGCACGATTGCCAAAATGCCAGGGTGTATTTGAGGCAAAAGGCATATATAGAGGCTGTGCACAGACAAAACAACAATGACACTTGCCACACAGCAGCGCACTACCAAATATGTCACCAAAACAAGAAGCAGTCAGTCAAATGATATACATGATGATTATTATTAATAATCAATTAAACTTTATACATCTTCCGACTTGTTTAGCGATGATGAGTATTAACCTTTTATTGGTTACGATTATGTTTTTGTGAGGACAGAAAAACGCAATTTATTTATCCTTATTTTCATTTTTAGTATTGGTTTGGCTAAATCTCTCTCTCTTTCTCGCTCTTTCACGTCACCAGTTACTGTTCTCTCTCTATTGCCCACGGACTATCCCATAATTTTATCCTCAAGTACAAAACTGTATCATCATATTCATCGCATCAACAATCACTACAAAAATGCAGGCGGGCTTGTACAACATAATATTACATTACTACATATTAAACAGTATGCAAGAATTGAAGAGCTGGAAAAATTCTCTCTATTTAAACAAGTACCAGCTACTACTACCAAACTACCAATCGAAAAACATTATGCCGATGATCATCCTCAGCAGCAACACCGCCGTCATCATCATCATCATCGTCATCGTCATCATCGCCGCCACGCAATAAACATTACGGATACACACACACATTCCCATACATAACCTCTATACCTAACAGAACAAAACATTTATTCACAATCCACACATCAAGAACGCACAGCACACTAACAGGCTCTCTTAGTTACGTTACCTTAAGTGTGTGGATATGCACGTTTGACAAAAAAATCTTACAACTAGCAAAAAAACACCACTTTATCCATCCATTGCCGTGAATTCTTGTTTTAAACTACAGAACTTTGTATTTTATTATTATTATACATAGTCGGCCTACCTTTTGCTGGCTTTGCTACTATACTGCGGCATACATGCCAATAATATTGCCAAGTAAAATATTTTATCCATGGCCATGGCAGAGAGGAGTGGATAAGAGCAACGTGTACAATATTACATGATTATTTCTTACAGCAGCAGCAACAACAACAAACAACGTTTTTTTTACAACGCTGCAAAATGTATAGTTACTCTGACTATATAGTTGCCAGAGAGAGAGATGAAGAGGGTTAGGTATATGATGGGAGACGATCACGATAAATATATGTTGATTGCCTTATGCACTTGTTGTGTGCTGGCTTTGTATGTGGAATGCAAAGTGGTATCATCTTACTGTTGTTGTAATGATGGTGATATGATGGAGTTGTTACTGTTCCTTTTGCTACTAGGGTTATAGTTATGATGATGATCCTCTCAGACTCATCAGACTTGTGCATCAACTCACTTGGTTAGTGTGATGTAAAAGTCCAGTCAGTCACTTATGGAATGGAATGTATTTTCAGTCAGACAGATGCAGATGCAGCAATGTAGGAACTGTTTAAAAAATTGCTCTGCAAACTTTTGGTTGATTGGGTTAAGGGAAGAAAATGGAAGAATTCTTTCCATTTCTTGCTATAATTTATCAATCAAAATTGAAACATAACTAGTAATATATTAGCAATAATAATGGCTGGTTTATTTATAGAGAATAAGTGATTGAACGTATACTTATGTGATTATGATTAATTATCTCATGAAAAATATGTTGTGTTGTGTGAGAGAGAGAGAGAGAGACGTGAACAATAATTGGTGTGCATTGCCTCTTTTTGTGTTAAATTTTATTTGCTTACACGTGTGTGACATGATTTAATGTAAATTCAACTGAGAGAGAGAGAGAGAATTGAAAATTATGGGAATGAGGAACAAAAGTAGCAGCAAATAAGCACGGTATTTGGCAAAAATGCAAGTAAACCAGAAGATGACATCTAGTAATCGAAAAGATGGATGTAATTTTGTGGAGGATGGTTGAGAGGTATACACGCACACAGACCACATATACGTAAGCATTTTAAACGGTCTTGTTTTGACAAAACCAAGAGACATAACTTGTTATTGCAACCAAGGGGGGCTGACGAATCTTCAAAAACTATAGGGACACTACAACAACAACAACAACAACAACAACTGCAAAAAAGGGAGAGGAGAAAACTTTTAACAAATGATGAAAAGAAATGAAGTCGTAGGACAAAAAAGGAGTACAATAAACAGATATACAGGGATGAAGGTAATACAGGCTGCACTAATTTAGGTATTAAGCAAGTTAAGTGACCCAAAGAAATAACACACATACACACTGATTAAGAGACATTAATTACTTTCAATTATCTCTATATTAAACGTTATACGAACAAAAAAAAACTTTCTAAACAAGTACAAAATAAACTGACATTTTCCTCTCTTTGTGCAATGCAGAGAAAGATATTATGGACGTGTATCGTGTAGCCATGTCTGCTGCTGCCGTGGCAAAAACTTTTTCTTTGACGTTAAAAGTTGACATAAAAGGAGATCCATCAACCACTAACCACACAGTCATATAATAATACAGTCATTAAAATGTATACTGTATACCTAAAAAATGTTGAGCATTGCATACCTATAAAGCAAGTACATTGTTGTTAGTCACTTTGGTAATAGCTGCCTGTATACAAAAAAAAGAGCTGAAAGATCGGCAATTGCCCTCATCAATAGCACCACCACCACCCCACCATTCATTCCGTATGAATCGTTTCTTCGTTTTGGAGTATGATACCCAAACAAGAGTGGAAAAATCCATTTTCAAAAGCAATCTTTTCCTTTTCTTCTTCAGAGACAACAGACGACAGAAGGGTCATCATGATGATGATCATCATCTCCCAGTAAAATTATAGTGGTGATATTACTGTGCGCTCAAACCCTGTACAACTGTGTGGTGTAAAGGTTACAGCTAACGAACTATTTTTTTTTACATCGCTGCACAACGCACGCCTGTGTCAAAAAGGAGACAAAAGTACCTACCTCGGAAATTTTGACGTTTTGCAATGATTTATATTTATAACAACAAGGCAGACTCTGCTGCCGCTGCCGCTGAGAGTGTCTCACCTTGTATACATTTGCAGCGGCAACTTTCTGTGGAAAAATATGGTTGTTTTTTATTATCGAAAAAAATTTCGGATCAGAAGAGCGTTACGAAGGGAAACGGCAATATGACACGATCAGCAAAAAAAGACGAGCCTACTTGAAGCAGTAAAAATGAAGCTGTAAGGCGACATATTTACAGATTCCTTGTAAACAGAATAAATAGTAATGATAAGTGCTATGACAGTCATGAAATGACTGAATATATTCAGTAGAATAAGTGACACCCAATAGAAAAAGAATTTTCAGGCAGGCAGCATTATATAGCTTTGTGACGATGACGTGCGGTTGCACGCCTCCCTGCGAACGAGGAGAACTTTACGAGGCGATATGCAACGTGAAAATCTTTTACGAACACAATCACAATCGCTGGAATGTAATTTTCTAAAGACACTGAAACAAGTTAACAGTTACACATATCAGTCAAAATGAAAATGGAATATATTTTTTTATGCTAGTGATATCATTTCCTTCTATAGTGTTTCACTCAACTCTATATAACGTGGGAGTTTCATGGATTTCATTCATTCATTAAAATCATGATTCACGTTTTTAATGGTGTACGTCTACACAAACACAGAGAGATATTTAAAAACCATTCAACTAACAAAAGAAAAAAAAAATCCTGTTCCAACTACGGGCACCACTAGTTTTAGTATAATTTTTTTTTCAACTTTACCAATAATAAAACACCCAAAGTATCTCGCATGGAGCGTAGGGTACACCTAATAATATTTGTTATGGGTTCATTTAGAGATCAAA